>JANIHZ010000006.1:69242004-69255388 GCA_027478365.1 Erythroxylum rufum | reverse complement strand
TTTTTTAAATTAGTCGACCGATTAATATTAATTAAAAATATTATTTTATTAACATTATTTCTATTATTATATATAAAAATAAATAATGTTATTTATTTTAAGAAATGATATATTTAAATCCCAAATCCGCATTTCGGGCCTATTCGGGGTCGCCTGTGGGCTATAAGAGGCCTGGACCGAGGCCGGTTCATTGGTTTTGCCCGGTCCGACCGAAAACCAAACCACTCTTGATTCTTCGCTGGACCACTAGAGAGGGAGAGAGGAAAAGCAGGGAGAGTATTGAATCTACAGTAGTCAAGAGCAGTCAAATGAATAAAGTTGTCACCTTTCTCGCATCTCGTTTCAAATTTTGAGGAATTTGACCTCTGTCTCTCTCTATTCTCTTTTTTTAGATCCCTATTTTGGGTTTCCGATCCGTAGAGAGATTCACTTCTCGATGCTCAGTTATGGCGTTCTGACTCGTCGATATCAAACACTTTACAATGCCGGTCTGAAGACGTAAGACGTTGTCATTTCGAGATATGGAGTTCACCGAGGCCTATAAGCAAACCGGTCCCTGCTGTTTCTCTCCAAATTCGCGGTATATCGCCGTCGCCGTCGATTACCGTCTTGTGATTCGCGACACTTTGTCGTTCAAGGTACTTCTTTTCCTAAGGTTTGAATTTGGTTTCAAAGTTTGTTTCTTACTGCTTAACGCCGTTTTTGGGTGCCTAGAAAATGGGGGAATATGTTTGCTAGAAGTGAGCTTACATTAGGCCCAGAGTTGGGAATATGTTGAACTTCTAGTAGAATTATAGGTTTTTTGGTTACTTTATGGTGGTGGAGAGTTGTATTATCGATTCCTATAGATTAAGATCCTTTAAATTAGGAGATTCCTCTGTATTCATGCCAAAATAGGGTGGTGTAATGATCAAATAGTCCTTTTTGCTTCTTAGGAGTCAGCATTTCGTGAATAGCTCATGGCATTATGTTTCATAGTATTGGAGCTTCAATGTAATGTTTACTAAACTGCTATTGTTTAGCTGAGTTTTGAAAGATTGTGTTTATGCGAAATCTCTTGTAATCTGCAAATGCAGGTTGTGCAGTTGTTTTCTTGCTTGGATAAGATAAGTTATATTGAATGGGCGCTTGATTCTGAGTACATTCTTTGTGGTCTGTATAAAAGGCCGATGATACAGGCATGGTCACTGAACCAACCTGAATGGACATGCAAAATAGATGAAGGTCCAGCTGGTATCTCATATGCTCGCTGGAGTCCGGATAGCCGTCATATACTTACAACATCAGATTTCCAATTACGATTGACAGTTTGGTCACTTGTTAACACGGCATGTGTTCACGTGCAGTGGCCCAAACATGCTTCTAAAGGGGTTGCTTTCACTAAAGATGGAAAGTTTGCTGCAATTTGTACAAGGCGTGACTGCAAGGACTACATAAATCTATTGTCATGCCACACTTGGGAGATAATGGGCACATTTGCTGTTGACTCATTGGACTTGGCTGATATTGAATGGTCTCCTGATGATAGTGCCATAGTGGCATGGGATTCTTCTCTGGAATATAAGGTGGTGAACTTCATTTGCTGTAGTGCCTCAACCTTGCATTGTTTCTGATATTCCAATTCAAGAGAGAATTAAAATTTATTAGTACACTTAGCCGTATTGTTAGGCATTCATTGCAAGCATTTTTTGGGATTGATCACCTAAATAGCCTAAACCATAAATAATCTATTTATATGAACTCTATATTGAGCCTGCCATCAAACACATCAATTACGTGATTTTGTGTTGCACGATTTATCAGTTCATGTAGACATCTCAGTATCACATAAATGTAGCTGCTTAAGTCAACACTCATTCTCAACTGAGAGGTGAAATGGCTACTTATTTTTCTAATTTGATACAGGTTCTAATTTACTCTCCGGATGGGAGGTGCCTATTCAAGTATCAAGCATATGAAAGTGGGCTTGGTGTAAAAAGTGTTTCATGGTCCCCTTGTGGCCAATATCTAGCAGTTGGTAGTTATGATCAAATGTTGCGGGTTCTGCACCACTTGACTTGGAAGACATTTGCTGAATTTATGCACCTTTCTGCTGTTCGAGGTTCTTGTTATGCTGCTGTCTTTAAGGTATTGATCTTATCCTGTTGCCTTTTCATTACTGTAGTGGCCTTTTTTTATTTATTTCTGTTCTTGTTCTCTAAACTTTTCAGGAGGTGGATGAACCGTTAAACATTGATATGTCCGAGTTGTGTTTGAATGACGAATTTCTCCAAGGGAACTCTGGTAAGCATGATAGTTAAATAAATTATTGATCTTGACATAGCATAATTCCATAACTCGAGAACATCACTTTTCTGTTGATCACTTTTTAATGACTGTAAACCTCTGCATTCATTTCTACCGCTTCAATTAGATGCTTCAGATGGACACTTCAGAGTTAGATACGAGGTTATGGAACTGCCTATAGCATTGCCTTCACAAAAGCCTCCTGCTGATAAACCTAACCCTAAACAAGGGATTGGTAAGCTCATTTTTCTTGTGTCGTAAAGCTGACATTATGGATTGACAATATATTCTCCAGTTCTGTCACCTTGATTAAGCCTCAATAGATCTCAAGTTGCTTTCCACATCCTTATTCTTTTTTTGATTATCGTTTTCACTGATCTGTTTATCTTAATTCCAGGCCTTATGTCATGGAGTAGTGACAGCCAGTACATATGTACCCGAAATGATAGTATGCCTACTGCATTGTGGATATGGGACATAAATCATCTTGAGCTTGCTGCCATCCTGGTCCAGAAGGATCCAATAAGAGCAGCAGCTTGGGATCCAACATGTTCGCGTCTTGTTATTTGCACCGGCAGCACTCACTTGTATATGTGGACCCCTTCGGGTGCCTACTGCGTAAGTAACCCATTAGCGCAGTTTACCATAACTGATTTGAAATGGAACTCGGTCGGAAGCTGTCTTCTTCTCAAAGATAAGGACTCGTTCTGTTGTGCTGGTGTGCCACCATTGCCGGAATCTAGTGAGTATAGCTCCGACGATTGAGGCTCATTACCTGTTGTAGTTTAGATAGCTTCCAACTTGTATTTTAAAGTGTATGTACAAATTGGTATCCATGATCTCTCAAGAAAGTACTCTTCTCTATGTGATTTCTTGATCTGAGAGATCTCCATCCATTGCAGCTGATACTTTCAGGAAGAATTTTTGTATGTTGTGATATTAACTCGATTATTGGATTCGTTCACTATCAACCATCACATTGTTCTGAGGATTCGGTGTGGTGTGCTAGGAGATTTGACTGCTACTGCACTAAATTCTGATCAACAAAATGGTGATTAGCCTACTTCAAAGAATCCTCAAGTTTTCAATGAAATCATATGATTCTGAACACAAACTTAACGTGGACACACTGTTATAAAGCCTTAATACGGCTTCTAGATGTCATTATTTGCATCTTAACTCAATTCGCATAGAATTGAAAGGTTGCAATGTGTCTTCCGTTTGCAGATGTCAACTCTTTCTCGATTCCTTATAGCAACAAGAAAGCCTCTGTATTCGGCTGATCTACATGGGACGGTCAATGAGAAAAGGACACGAGCAACCTCAAATACCATTACAAATTACGTGTTTCATGTAAATTATTTAACGAGATAAATGATAAATTCAATTCAAATGAGGTTTATAAATTATAATCTCTTTCACTGACCTGAGACATTAACCAAGAACAAATTTACACCAAACGACACCTTATGATCGAACAGAATTGCGTTTTAACTAAAGTTCTTCACACATTGACTCCACAACCGGTTCCAGATTAAAAGCTTGCATCTTTCGGCTAATTTTGTCAGAAGAACAAGAACAAAAACCAAAAACTATAATGTCCAAAGTGTAAAGATCACTTCGAATCTAGTTGTTATATTGCTTCCGGCTAAACTTGTATTAAGAATCAAAAGTGCTGGTGGGAAACAACAATAGGACATGACAACATTCCAGAAACTTAATTTCCAATGTATCCATAGTTTGGCCTTTTCCTTTCTGGTTTGCCGTCATTTTTTCCACAGCCGAAGGGCTAATATTGATCTTATTGAATCAGGACATTGACAAAACATGGTTTGAAGCTGACTCATTCATGAATTTGTTTAGAGTATTATTAACCCGATTTATTGTTTTTTTTTTTTCAATTACATCCGTATCATCAGCTAATTATCATAATCCTTCATAATTGTGGAGGGTTGATGTTAATGTTGTCAGATAGTAACGTCCATGGAATCCTCTTGCCGCGTGAGCCACACCTTGCTACTGTCACATTGCAATGGTTAAGAGACCGAAAAAAAGAAAAAGCCATTCGTAACCACTCCATTGTTAAGAACTAACGAAAACTGTGGCATCTTTCTGCTACAAAACATGTTCCATACTCGAACCTCAAAATAATGTAACTTCTGAAACACCAGTCAGAGTAAATAAGTGAAATTACATTCCAACAAGTTCTTAGTTTACTGTTACCAATAATCATACTGTGATACTGTAGATAATTAAATATAGACTGTTCCTTAGCTTTCTTCATATGGTTGACCACAAAATTTCACAAACAAACAAAAAAATGAAAAACTGAAAGGGACAAAGAACAAGCACAAGGTGGAAAGTAAAGAACACTGAACTTAAAAACAAGGTTAATAAAAAGGTGGTGAAAAACGGAGAAGGAGGTATTTGTATTGCAGGCCTAAGAAATATCACAGTCCTCACATTTCATCTCCTTCATTTACACATCCCTCTGTATAAAAAGAGAAGTAAACGGAGATGGGTAGATGTGATTTGTAGTTAAACTTGAGGCTTACTCTCTCTTGTCTTCACCCTTTAACCGCCACTGGGTACCTGCAAAAAGGCTTCTTCTTTCGTTTCTTATTCGCATTTAGAGTTTCGAAGGAACTTTTTTCAGGCTTTTCAACAACAACCCAATTCAGTTTTTATGCAGGTATAGCCCATTACATGTTCATATTCAGATTGAGCTCTAATCTTGGGGAAAGTTTGGCTTTATTTCATAGTTCTCTCTCTCCCTCTCTCGCTTTTTCTCTCTCGAAGCTTTAATACCGAAGCTTGATAGAGTTAATTGGGGATCGTTTTATTGGATAATGACATAATGTTAATCTTCAACGCTAGAAATGTATGTGGAGTCTTTAATGTTTCAAAGGTAAGAGCTTGCTTGATTGAATAGAAAGAAGTGTTAGCTTTCTTTCGTTAAGTTTAAAGATTGTTTATTAGTGTCGAGATAGTGTCTTTTGATTCATTTGGTGTTCACGAAAAGCTTGAAGAGTAGCCTGTTTTTGGTTTGAAGTGTCTGCAAATATTGAACATTGTTGTGATTGACTAGTCAAACGTATCTTAAGATTGAAGGGTTATTTACTGGAAGTTCTCGTGCTGTCCAGATTGGAGCTTGTTTTATTGAATTATGACTCGAAAAGTAAGGAGAAAGCTGTCACACTCTAAGGAAACAGATGCGCCAATTGTGGATAGAAGTTCAGTGATTGCAGATGGTTCTCGTCTACAGTTGGACTCTGTTCATGATATTAATTGGAAAACTTTGCCTGATGACACAGTTATACAGATCTTTTCATATCTCAATTATAGAGACCGAGCTAGCTTGTCATCAACTTGTCAAACATTTAGGTTATTAGGTTCCTCCGCTTGTTTGTGGGATACACTGGACCTCAGATTCCACCAGTTGGATGCTGCAGCTATAGAATTGCTTTCTTCTCGATCCAAAAACACCTGGAAGCTTCAGTTTCGAGGGCCAGAGACAGCAGATGCAATAATTAGACTTGAAGCCAGGGGAGTCCGTGAAATCAGTTGTGATTTTTGTCAGGACATCACAGATTCTACCCTTGCAGTCATAGCAGCTCGACATGATATGCTTGAGAGTCTTCAATTTGGACCAGATGCATGTGAAAGGATTAGCAGTGATGCCATTAAAGCTATAGCACTCTGCTGCCCCCGGTTGAAGAAGCTTCAGATGTCTGGTGTTTGTGAAATTAATGCAGATGCCATTAATGCGTTGGCTAGGAATTGTCAGCAGCTAATGGAGATTGCATTCTTGGAATCAGATGCAGTTGACGAATTGGCATTAGGGAATCTAGCTTCTGTACGATATCTATCGATTGCTGGGACAAGAAATCTGAAATGGGGTTTAGCATCACAAGTTTGGAGTAAATTGCCCAATTTGGAGGGATTAGACGTGTCCAGAACTGATATAAGTTTGAGTTCGGTGATGAGATTTTTGGCATTGTCACAAAACTTAAAATTCTTTTTTGCCTTGAACTGCCCAGAATTTGAAGCTGAAGTGAATATTGGAATTACATATCATCATAACGGTAAGGTATTGATCACAGTCTTTAGTGACATTCTCAAGGCATTATCCTCATCATTCACCAAGACTGTTGAAAGTGAGTGCAATGTGTTTGCTTCTTGGAGGAAATTAAAGGACGTTAATAGAATCTTGGGTCAATCTATCACTTGGATAGAATGGATTCTCTCGCATTTGCTTTTGCGCATTGCAGAGAACAATTCAAAAGAGTTTGATGCTTTCTGGATCAAGCAAGGGGCATCAATTTTGGTTCACTTGTTGCAGAGTCCAAAACAGGATGTTCAAGAAAGAGCAGCCACAGCAATTGCAACTTTTGTTGTCATTGACGACGAAAATGCCACCGTTGATTCTCAAAAGGCTGAGATGATTATGTGCAATGGAGGAATACAGCTTCTTTTAGATCTTGCAAGATCATGTCATGAGGGACTTCAGTGTGAAGCAGCTAAGGTAATTATAATTCACATAATACATGCCTGCGATTCTAGAATTTAGAAGATTGTTAATTATATAATTTTGACAATTCTATGAAGCTTGAGTAGATAAACTGGAATTACTACGGAAATTTGTGGCAAGTAAAGTTCAGTTTAAAGGTTCTTAACTATCCATATGAATTCTTGTGACATTCTTCCCATTGATATGATTAGATCAATGATTAGCTAGAGAGGTGAAAGTTTGTCATAGTTATGCTATACCATTATGATGTGCAGGCCATAGCCAATTTGTCCGTTGATTCAAAAGTTGCTAAATTTGTTGCTGAAAGTGGAGGAATTAGCATTCTTGCTAATTTAGCAAAGTCAATGAACAAATTGGTTGCTGAAGAGGCTGCTGGGGGTCTATGGAATCTTTCTGTTGGAGAAGAGCATAAGGTTGAAAAAATTGGAAGTTTTTATGACTTCTTTGGAAAAGATTGCAGATGAATTAATTATTGTTCTGTCCAGGGCTCCATCGCTGAAGCTGGTGGCATAAAAGCTTTGGTCGACCTCATTTTCAAGTGGCCCTCCTCTAGTTGCGGGGTTCTTGTATATATCTCATTTATATGCTATGTTTGAATTGTTTTCAATTGCATAGTTTCATACAGTTTTATGAAATTTTTGTAGCATTAAACAGTATAAGTTGTGATTGGATGTATATATGCTTTTTTTCAGGAACGTGCAGCAGGGGCACTGGCAAATTTGGCTGCTGATGACAAATGTAGCATTGAGGTGGCAGCAGTGATGGGCATTCAGGCTCTGGTTATGCTTACCACAAGCTGCAAGTTTGAAGGAGTGCTCGAACAGGTGATCCTACTTCCAGATTTCGGTGCATTCCACTGACACAATTTTTCAATAGTGGGTCGTTAACAATTAGACTAAATGTTACTTCTCTTCCAACCAGGCTGCCCGAGCACTATCTAATTTGGCTGCTCATGGAGATACCCATAATGCTTCTGTTGGACAGGAGCCTGGTGCACTTGAAGCGTTGGTCCAACTCACTTATTCTCATCATGAAGGTGTAAGGTAATGTAACTTTTGTGAAGGGTTTTATTTTTGTATCTATAAATTTCTTGCATAGAAAATGACTTCTGCTGCCAAAGTTGAATTGTCTTGATTGTCAGTATCTCAAGTTCAGTGTCATCTTGAAGTTCAAACTTTATGCTGGGCTTGAAGTAAATTTTGTAATCAAATACCATTTTGTGATTTAGCTTAACTTTGTAAGCTCCTTCTCTTCAACAAAAGGATGGATTTAATGTTGTACCTCATAAGCAGGCAAGAAGCCGCTGGTGCTTTGTGGAATTTATCATTTGAGGATAAAAATCGAGAAGCAATCACAGCAGCTGGTGGCGTTGTGGCCTTGGTATAACATTGCTCAGATTTTCTCTAGATTAAGTGTTTGGTTCTAGTTTGTCTTAAATTTAGTCTCACTTGCCTTTGTGATATATCAGATCTAGTTTACAAGATGAAAATTTGTGGAGTTCTAGCTCCTATTGATTGCATTATACAACTCTGTGAAATGGGGGTTACATCTGTCTTGTTTCTGTTTTTCAAAGAACTCATTTGCTGTTTTCCTGTTTCATCTTGGGTTGTATAATAGTTGCCACAAGAACTCAGCAATTAAGGTTGAAAATGGTGTATAGCCCGGTCTTAGTGAAATCTCAATGTGTTATTGTGGTTACCTGGGATTGGACCAAAAATATGATCCAGCATTCTTTCACATGAAAATAAAAGAGTAGGGGTTGTAGTTGAAATGTGTGACTATTTGTTATAGCATTGCATTGATGACCTTGTATCAGGTTCCAAGTTATCGGTTTATCCTTTGATTATGGCTGTTCGATTTATTATTTGATTATGGTTGTCAGGTTTCTCTGGCAAAATCTTGTTCAAATTCCTCCCAGGTTCTTCAAGAAAGGGCTGCAGGTTCTCTCTGGGGATTGTCAGTATCAGAATCAAATAGGTACTTACAAATTATGTTTCAGATATGTTGAAATGGTGCTCTCCGTTTGTAATTTACATGCTAGATTTGGGCAATTTACTTCTGGCTTTGATACTGTCTTTCTTCTACATTGTTGTGCTTACTCCATTGATTCTCAAATTTTTATAGTAGGCTCAATCCTGCTCTGGAGGTCCGGTTTTGAAATATCAAGCTCTTTCCTACAAGTTTGAATTCATTATTCTTCTGCTATTATGAATATATATTAAAGCCGTTCATATCAACATTTCAAATAACAGAACCACCGTTTCTAACAGTATCTTTTTTCTTTATAAACATCACTAGAACTAATTTACAGTTTAATATGTGCAAATTTCTTGTTAGACCAAAGTTTCCTGTTTCCATCCATTACACTGATTTTTATATTTATGTCCTGTTCATGTAGTGTTGCAATTGGTGAAGAAGGTGGCATAGCTCCCCTCGTTGCATTAGCATGCTCTGATGTTATAGTAAGTATCAGTTTCTGGGTAGCATGGATAAATTGCACCAATTACATCAATTTAAGAGATTTTTTCCTTTGTATTGACAAAGGATAGGCATCAATCAAACTTAGGGTTTTGACCATGTGCATGTCATCAAGTGTCCCAATTACCAGGCAAACTCCAAACTTTTCTTTATTTACCAAAAACTTGTAGTCTCATGACCCCCTTGATCTGTGTTTGTCCTGGCAGTAATGTGACTGTTTTTTATATTTATTGTCTTTTTAAACATGACTTTTTCCCCAAATCACTTGTTGTATAGCAGATTATTTTTGTAAAATGAAACTTCTGGTCGTGTGCGGAACTAGAATATAACAGAACAAGAAAGTTATTTGTAAGAAGATCATGAAAATGAGAACTGAAATATATGGACATATCATGCCACTGCAATAAACATAATCTTCAACATCCTTCAAATTTCAGGATGTCCATGAGACGGCTGCAGGGGCTCTTTGGAATCTGGCTTTTAATCCTGGTAATGCACTTCGCATACTGGAGGATGGAGGAGTTCCGGCCCTTGTTCATCTGTGCTCTTCATCACAGTCAAGAATGGCACGTTTTATGGCCGCATTGGCATTGGCATACGTGTTTGATGGAAGGTATAGGTACAAAATATTTACCTATAATCACAATGAATAAAAAGTTCTCATATTAGCAGTTAGTCAATAATACATCAAGAGTGGACTAGAATGGAACCCTTGCAATATCGAGTGCAAAAAAACGTTGACTGCATTAAGATGCCAGAATTGTCGTCTTTTTTTTTCTTTTCGAGGTTTGTGATATTTGATTCCTTTTGTTCAGAATGGAAGAAACAGCATTAGCTTGGCATTCATCGGGGGATGCATTAAAGATTGAAAATTTAGATGGGGTTAAGAAGATAGGCCTAAAGCGCATTGAAGAATTCGTTCTTTCATTTTCGGATCCATCAACCTTTGCTACCATTGTTGTGTCATCAGCATCCACAGCTCTTGCACAAGTCGCAGAAGTATCATACATATCAGAGGCAGGATATCTAAGATGCAGGTAAGTGTCTTTGACCAATCAACTTCACCTTTTCTATACGATTTTTTGAACTCTCAAATCTGGTATATCAGTATTAGTATCTGTTGAGACTAGCAGAAATATAGCCATATTGTTGAGACTAGCAGAAATATGGCAATAGAAGGGGAATACGAAATAAGGCAATACAGGCTATAGGTGAGGGTAAAGTGGGAAATTGGGGAGAGAGATCAGTCGGGTGAGAGTTAGTTACAAGAAGAGAATAAAAGGGTGTTTGGGGGAGTAGGATATTCATTCGGTTATGATATAGGATTTGGTATTGTGGAGGTTGCTAGCCCTCGAAGCTAGCTATTGTGGAGGTTGCTAGCCCTCGAAGCCTAGCTAGATAATAATAATTCTGGATAGTATTCATTGCTGTTTCCTTCTTGTTCCTGTTCCATAGCTGCTTTGTGTATTGTTCTGTGGCTGTTGCGTGTTGGATTGTAGTGCAGGGCAGTGTTGTTTGGCTTGAATTCTTGTTAGAGCAAGTGGTCTCTAACAAAAACCAAATCCAAGTAATTTAGGTAGCCATATATGTTGAAATGGAGTGGTAATCTTCTGCTCAAGCAAGTACTTAAGGCTCTTATTATAAGTTTGCACTATAAACTTTCTTCTAGTCAAATAATGAGACCATGCTTGATTGCAACCACCAAGGCCAACTCCTTCTCATATGTTTATAAACGTCTATATTTCTCAAATAGAGCCTTAATTGCATATGCTAGAGGGTGTCCCTCTTGCATCAAAACAACTCCCAACCCCCTATCACAAGCGTCTGCTTCTACCACAAACACCTTATCAAAGTTAGGCAAAGCTAGTACATGAGCAAATACTAAAGTAGATTTAAGTGTATTAAAGGCATAATCAACCTCCATATGCCATTTGAATGCATTCTTCTTCTACAATTTTATCAATGGTTTACTCAATTGGCCATACCCTTTAATGAATCTCCTATAATAACCTGTTAAACCCAGTAATCCTCTATGTTGTTGCAAGGTTGTAGGAATTGGCCATTGTTGAATTGCTGCAATCTTCCTTGGATTTGTAGCTACCCCTTACATTGATATAAAGTGGCCAAGATATTCTACCCTTCTTGCTCCAATTGAACACTTGGATTTTTTATCAAAAAGTTACTACTGATCCCTCAACATTTGTAACACTTGTTAAAGATTATCCAAACACTGATTCAAATATGAAATAAACCAAAATGTCATAAAAAAACACCAACACAAACTTCCTCAAGTATGGATTGAAGATGGGATTCATAAGGCTTTGGAAGTTGCATGTGCATTGGTGAAGCCAAAAGGCATAACCAAAAATTCACAATATCCCTCATGAGTTCGGAAAAGCAGTTTTTTCAATGTCCTCTTCAAACATTTGTATTTGATGATAGCTTGCTCTTCGAAAAGAAGCTAGCTCCTCCCAGTTCATCCATAAGCTCTTTAATCAATGGAATTGAAAACTTGTCCTTCGCTATGCATCTATTCAAAGCCCTATAATCTTCATAGTCATAGATTTTCCATGAATTATCTCTCTTTTTAACCAAAACCACCGGTGATGAGAAAGGTTTAACACTTTCCTGAATCATACCTTGCTTCAACATATCTCTAATAAACTCTATTGCCCTTTTTTGTAATCTTGCATACCTATATGGCCTTTTATTAATGTCCTCTATACCCTTTTTCAACATAATTCGACGATCATGCTTCCTTTTGGGTGGTATTGGTCCAACAAAAATATCCTTATATTACTCTTAACTACTTTTTAATAAGTTTTTCATCATTTGGTCTGCTCGTTAACATTGCACTCAACATCATCTTTCGTAATTTTTTCAAACTGTCCTTGTTTAGCTGTTTTCTCTTGTCCATTGTGCAATCTTACTCTTTCTCTTCGCCAATCAAACATCATGGATTTTTGAAATTAAAAACTACATCATTCATATATACTAACCATTAAACCCCTAATATGTTATCGCTTTGCCCAATTTTTCCAGCCAATGCATCAGAATGAAATGAATGACCATTTACCTCACATTCCTATACCTCTTATTACTATAGATTTTCATTCCTCCTATAGTAATCGTCAAAGGTTCTATATCCTCTAATAACCTTTCCTCTTTCTTCGCCACAACTTTATGAATGAAATTTTGAGTACTACCCTCGTCAATTAGTATATGGACGACTCTCCCATTAAAATACCTTTTACTTTCATTTGCTCATATTAAGTCGTAGCAATACTTGCCATCGTTTCCATAGCTATGGTGCGTAAATGATCTGACATTATTTATATAGTGCACTACTTATTTATGAAATTGCTTCTTTTTGCACTTATATCTTGGTATAAACTTTTCATCACACCAAAAACATAACCCCTTAGCTCTACGATCATCAATCTCTTTGCTACTAATTGCCTTTGTCACTTTTAGATTAGTGTTATTGTTGAGTGCTTGGAGGTGAAGTTATTCCTTGCCCCCCTAATTGACAACTTATTCAGTTTCCTTGATAAGCTAACACACAATGTTGAAACACCATCTCCTGTTTCTTGGTTGCTTCATACGTCTGTTGGAGTCTTGGATTGATCAACTTCATAGGGTACTCTCTTTCTGGCTTCAGATTCTTCAAGAACAAGCACACCAAATACATCTCTAGCATTACCAACTTATGTGACAAAAAAGCAAACTTGGCATAAGAATCTTTCTCTATCGTAGTCTGCAACAATTCCTTTAACTCTCCCACTCATAATCAAACAAAGAATCTCTAAATCTCTGCTCCAGCTTATTAGTTATTCCCCCTAACTAAGTGGTTTTGCATTAAGCCTATTCCATAGATACAATTGAAGCCAAGATAAAGCTTCTCCTACCAAGTGCATCGTTGCAATCCCCACCTTCAACTTAGCCAATGTTCAATCCAACATAAAGAATTGCTCACAGTCCAACAAAAAGAATTGCTCACTTTTGAAGATCGAACTTCACAGACCTTCCACATCAAAGGTTGTAAACGTTACTAAATCGAGTGGGAATGGTATAACCACCATGCCCCTG
>JANIHZ010000006.1:68763212-68776600 GCA_027478365.1 Erythroxylum rufum | reverse complement strand
CCCTAAAACATAACTATTTATACCTAGGTCAAATAATAAAAGATTGGGCTAAAAAGACATGGAAGCCCAAAATAAAAACGAAGTCCAACAATTAAATAAATAGGTTTGATATCTTCTCAAGATCCTTAGTCCTGCTCACATCAAAAAGACCGGCCAGGTTGAAAAGCCCCATCTGTGTTGACCTTTACACAATTCGCTGGCAGTTTGGACCACCCTACGAGGCTGCCGACCGGCAAGCCCTGAAGCGGAAAGACATAGTTCTCCACAGTCTGGGCTCTGGCGATCCACTCAACATAGGCCAAAACAGCTTGGGGCCTATGGTCCGGCCACTCAAAATCAGTGTCAAAGAGGTTGTGATTACGCCAGCGCCAAAGCATCCAGCACGCGACGCCAAAGATAGTAGCCCACAAGCCTAGGGAGCCGTGAGGTGGAATCATCAGGTTGGATGTGACCCAGGCTATCACCTCAGGATGAAAGAAATTTGGAGTGTCCAGACGCCCGAGGAGCGCTCGCCAGAACACTTGAACGAGCGGACAATCACGGACGACATGGAGAGTGGACTCTTTCTGGCCACAGAAGGAACACCTGCTATCGGTAGTGAGGTGACGAGCCACTCATTACTGGTTGGTCAGGAGCTTTTGCTTGCACATGACCCAAAGGAATGCATGGATCTGTTACGGTCCGGCCCACTTCTAGATGATCGGCCACACACCAGCATGGGAGGCCGTGGTGGTCCCCTCAATAATGTCGTAGGCAGACGACGTGGAGAAACGGCCAGACGCAGAGGGGCCCCAGCACATGGTATCCATGGCCTCGCTATTGGGTTGGAAACAAATATTCGCTAAGTCGAGACAGACGGAGGAAGGGAGGTATTGTTGAAACAAGTGCCATTTTCAGGAGCCATCGACATTGGCCTTATCGGCAACCATCGCATTCAGGACAGCACCAGGGATAGGAGTAGAGGCCACCCGAGAAAGGGGGCCCCAATCCTTGGCCCAATCATCCAGCCAGAAGGATATGCGGGTCCCATTGCCCAACCCATTGCCCAACTTCCACTGTAGGCCCTGGCGGACGTAATGCCAAATAGCCGAAAGGCCTCACCAGAAACTCGAGGCATTGTGCGGCGGAAGCCAAAGGGGAGGACGGTCCGGAAAGAACCGATACTTAGCCCGAAGTAGACGGACCCATAAAGTGGATGGTTGGGTAAGGAGGGCCCAGCCCAGTTAGTTAATAAGGCAGCGTTCGTCGACCGAATGCGCTTCAGACCCAATCCGCTCGATTTTTTAGGCCAGCAGACTATCTCCCAATTGACGAGATGCACTTTTCGGGCTCACCTGAGGAACCCCAGACAAAATTACGCGTGATTTTCTCCAAATCGTCACAGAGGCGCCGCGGCAGTCGAACAGTCTGCATCGTATAGAGGGGAAGTGCCGCCAGAACCAACCGGGTTAAAGTGACACGGCCCGCAAGAGACAGCTGTCGGGCTTACCAGCCAGTAAGACGCCGGTGGGCGGCTTCCAGTATATGCTGGTAGGTGTGGCGTGTGGCACGCTCATGCAATAACGGGACGCCGAGGTACCTCCCCAGATTAGTCATACTCTGAAAGCCCAAGGTTTGCCGAATACTGTCAGCGAAGCTCGGGGGACATTCTAGGAGAAAAAGATCCTAGTTTTCTCTCGGTTAACGGCCTGACCCGATGCCTGACAAAACTCCTCCAAAACCCTACCAATGAGTTCAGCTTGAGGAACTGAAGCTTCGGCAAAAAGGACCAAGTCATTGGCAAAAAAGAGGCGGGAGAAGGGGGGGCCTGCCGGGGATAGAAACAGGGGGCGCCACAGCCCCTGGCCCACAGATTTGGCGATAAGGTGACCAAGTCTTTTTAGACACAAAACAAATAAGTAGGGAGAAATCGGGTCCCCCTTGACGGAGGCCTCGTGAAGGCGTAAAAGGATCCAGAAGTGACCCTTGCCAGTTCACCTGCATCGTCACAGTAGTCACACAGTGCAGGATGACCCATACAAGATTCTCCGGGAGGCCAATAGCTTCTAACGTTTGTTGGATGAAATCCCAACGAAGCTGATCATAGGCCTTTTCTAAGTCAACTTTGATGGCTAAGTATCCTGTCCACCCTTTCTTACGATGCATCGAATGTATAACTTCCTAAGCGATAATAATATTATCCGTGATTTGTCGGCCTGGAATAAAACTACATTGGGTCTCCTGCACCAGCTGATTGAGGTACGGTTTCAGGCATAGAACGAGGACTTTGGAAATAATCTTATAAGAAACATTGCAGAGGCTGATCGGCCGAAACTGGGTCATGTGCATAGGGGAGGGAGTTTTCTGGAGAAGGACGAGAATGGTGTGTTTTAGCGCCGAGTCCCAGTGTTCCTTACAGAACACCGCCTAGATGAACGCTGTCACTCTGGGCCCGAGCCGTCTCCACTGTTTCTGGAAAAACAAAGCATTGAATCCATTGGACCCCGGAGCCTTGTGCGGGTTCATGCTGAAAACTACATTCTTAACCTTAAGTGGGTGGATGGGCCGGGCAAGGTCGCGAAGACTAGCCTCTGAGAGAGGAGGGAATGCGTGGAAGATCGAGAAACTGGAGGAAGGCCCCCCCTCAGTCGTGTAAAGGTTGGCAAAGAAGTCGTGCGCTAAACGTGCGAGCTGGTTGGGATCCGAGATGCGGTCCCCCAGGGGACTCAGAAGATGGGTAATCGTGAGTTTCCGACGCTTGGATAGGGTAAGGGTATGATAATACTTAGTATTCCGATCACCCTTCGAAGTCCAGTCACATTTGGCTTGCTGCTGCCAATAAATTTCCTCCTCACACAGCACCTGCAATAGCTCGCCACTCAGATACTCCTCCAGGTCTAGCAAGGCTTCCTGGTTATCCGTGGTCATGGCCCGTTGGATGCCTTGCAGGCGTGCAAGGAGTCGTTTCTTGCGGTGAAAGATATTCCCAAATTCTGTGCGGTTCCAATGCGTAAGATGATGGGCAAGGTGCCCTAAAGAAGAAGACAGATTCTCCCCGGTAGGATCCCAAAGTACATCAACCAAGGCATTAAAGCCCGGATGGGTTAACCCGGCATTCTGAAACCGAAAGCTTGGGGAGGGGACTGGGCACGAAGGGCTCCATGGAAACGGAGCAACCAAGGGCGGTGATCCGAGCCAAGGAAAGGTAAATGGACATTGACCGAGTGAGGAAAAGTGTGGAGCCACGCTGTCGAACCAAAGAGACGGTCCAGACGAGCCTGGACTAAAACGCGCCGCCACGTAAATTTAGTGCCCACATAGCCGAGATCATGGAGACTACTATGAGAGACCCAGTCTTGATATTTTGTGTTCACCACCCACTAGGTCCAGGCTCCACCCCATTTATCAACTAATTCCAATTTGGCGTTGAAATCACCGCCGATTAGCCACGGCTGTTGAATCAAAAGGCCTAACCTCTTTAAAGCTGGCCAAAGATAGGACCGAGTTGACTCTTGAGGGCTGACATACAAGCGGTGAACTCGAAACAGGAAGACTCATACTGGATGGAAGTATGAATGAATTGGTGGTGCGCGAGAAGCACAAAAAGATGAACCACGTTTTTCCATAAGATCCAGATCCCACCTAAAAAACCCGTGGCTTCGACGCGGAAGGAAAAATCAAAACCCAGGGTATTGATAACCTGCTGGGCCCGAGGACCACTAATTCGAGGTTCCAGTAAAACCAAAATACAAGGATTAAAAGTACGAACATAATGGTGCGTGATGACCGAGAAGTTTGCCCCCCCACTTTCTTGGCAATTCCAAATAAGGACAGACATAACAAAAACAGAAGAAATTAAACCGACTCCGTACCTCCGAGGGGAGCGGTCAAAGCTACAGTATCAGCATCCGTCGGGAACGGTGCCTCGAGACTGTCCATGGGAGTTGGGGCAGTGGAGAGGAGAGGGCTATCCGTGTCCACCCCGGGGGAGGAGGGGAGGAGGGCAAGCCAGGCCAGACAGTCGCATCGTTGGACTCCATGGCTACGACGAAATGGATGGGACTAGGGACCCCCAAGCCTCGGTCGACCAGGAGTTAGGAATCACACACCATGTCGGAATGGGAGGGAAGGTCAACCGCGACATTGGTAGCCTACCTAGTGGGTTGAAGTTGTACACTCGGAGCCCGATCCGAAGGAAGCACCTGGGACCCACTGCCCCGAGAGGGAGCCGCCCGGGATTGGGAGGGAGACCGACCTAGCGGTCCTCTGGGCCCTTTCTTGGATGGTTGGGCAGGCCCAACAGAGTTAAACTTGAAATTGGATTGGCTTGAGGGAGCAGAGCCCATAAAATGGTCGAGATTGAGTTTCTGGCCCAGCCCAAAGGATGAGGGAGCACGCACGGGTGCTGTTGTCCATCCCACTTCTGTCTCCATCACATGATCCTCTATCAGGGCTGAAAATCTCGAACCTGATTTGTGAGAGGACGGGTGAGAGTTGCGCTTGGACATCGACCGTTGGAGACGCTCCCATTGCGGAAGCCGTTGGGCGGTGGGACGCTTCGTCCTCTGCACCTGGACCCAAGGTCCGTAGCTTGGCGAGACGTGGCTCGAGTGGGGGACGTCGGCCGTAGACCTTGCAGCATCGCCTACGACCGCATGAGAAGGAGAGGGTTCGAGCTCGGCTGGACGGTGGGGGGGACTTGATCGTCGAACGTACCAGGGGGCGTTGCGGATAGAGCTCTGTCGTATGTCCGACCTTACCGTAATGGAAACACAACTGGGGCAGGCCTTCGTATTGGACCTGCAGAATTTTTCCGTCCAGGTCCACAGTAGTGTGCAGTGGGCAACTCATATCAACTTCCACCGCCAACCAAGCATAGCGTCCCCGGATTGTCTGGAGGTTGTTGTCATCAAGCCGGACCGTGGAGCCAACCATATTCCCTAGTTCCTTGAGTATACTCGAGTGGTACCGAGTAATGGGCAATTCAAGAATGCGTATCCAGGTCACCGCCCGGGTTACCTGGTCGAGGGATGGGCGGAAGGAGGGCGACCAGCGTTGGATCGAGAGGACTTGTCCGTAAATGATCCATGGGCCGGCGGTCAGAGCATGGAGGAAGTTGGTATCTTCTTTGAACCGGACCATGAAAAAATTGTGTTCAAGGTTGATGATCTTTAGAGCACCGGTCGGCTTCTAGAGAGTTCGGAGTTTGGAGGAAAGAGCCTGGAACCCGATACGGCGACCAAGAAGCTTCACCACTAAAGCGTTAGTCCATTGGCGATCGAGTTTGTCCCAGAAGGTTTGGGACAGTTGAAGTCCGCCCCCTTGTTCCAGTGGAAGCCGCGTGATATCGTCGTCCTCTGGGTCAACGAGCGGCTCAGCAGTCCAGGCAATGACCTCCTCGGAGGCTGGAGAGGAGGACCCTCCAGTAACAACAGCACTATAGGAGAATGGAGCTGGGGGCGGCACAGTATCATCTCGTTTCCGCATCTTACCCCGTTTGGATTGAGGACCCTTGGGATTAAGGGACGCCATAGGATGCCCGAAAGCGGGCTAAACAGAAATAACACACGAATGTTACTAGCGAGCTAAATGGAGCACATAGGGAAGAAGTGGGGCTGCTGGTGATGAAACAAAACCAAAACGCCACCTTGTCTCTCACTAGAAATTATAGAGCGTTCTTAATATGAACAAATTTCTTCAAAGAACTTTCTCTCTCTGTGTCTAAATACGCGAATATGGTTTTGGGTTTTGAGGGACTTGCATTAAAGTTGAAATAAGCATAGATGACTTTTTTTATTTACGATTAAGATTATTATTTTTATTTTACTCTCAACTTTTTATCTACAGTATTTTACTCTCACCGTCTAGTACACCTAAATTCAATATAATATTTCATTTATTATTATTATTTTCCAAGCGAATGACATTAAACAAATGATACTGTTTCTACTAGTGAGATCGAGTAGATATGTTAAACGTCAATTTGGACCTCTTCGACCAAGTGGAAATTATAAAAGTTTACCAAAAATTACAAGACGCCTTTTATTGGGCATCTAATTAATTCGATTTGTCGAAGTCCTCAAAATTAATTTCGATTCACTGATTTCTTATAAAAATTGTAGGATAAGATCAAATCTCAATAAAATTAAAAATTAAATTCTTAATTTTAATTGACAAAATAAAATAGAAGTTTATGATTAATTAACTAACTAATTAAAACCAACAAAAAATTTAAATAAATCAACTGAATATAAAAGTGAGATATTCAATTTTAATTAACTCTGAGAAATATCTCATTTAATTGTAAGATTGATCATTGATTTAAAAATAATTTTCACAATTTAAGTAGTTAATTCAAAACCTATTAGGATAATCATAATAAGTCTTAAAAGTTTTCTAAATTAATTGGTTCAATCCTAGCATTCAAACCAAAACGTATGATAAATTGATTGAGTACGATTGACATTTTATATCAATTAAATGATAGCAATAAGTATAATATGAAATAATAAACTTTAAATTAAATAATTAAGATAGCTATAACTATTTAATTTAATTTTCTTGTTTCTCATAAGCTAAATATGCAAATTCATAAATAACATATTTGCTACTCATACCAATTATTCATAACAATTATAGATTACTAGATTCATGAGTTGTTATAGGATAATTATTGTTAAATTAAAATTTCAAATTAAACAATATTAATTACTCATAAAAAGAATACAAAACAAGAAATATTTGAATTAAAATAAAATCTACATTTAGAACAACATTTTACAAGGTTACAACTAAACTTTTAAATCCTCGTGAATAGGATTATTTAGATTTAGGCACGCATGACTATTGTTTCAACACCAAAAATAGATAAAGAGATGAAAGATTAAAAGAGAATACAAGGAAAAACGAAAAGAGAATTATGGTGAAGGTGTATGCAACATTTTCCTCTCCTTTTCCTACCCATAAAACTAGCTTCTTTATATCATACAGAGATTCCTTTCTAAACAAATTCAAATCCATATGTAATAAGGATAAAAATAAGTTTCCTAATTAAATTGAAATTCTTAAGGTGAATTTGGCATTAGGCGTGATCTGGCATTATTTACTGTAGCAATATGTCAACTTTTTCCAAAATTCTTGATTTTGACAGATAATGTTTCAATTAATGCAATCTCCAGTTGTCACCTCTTAAAACAAAGCTAATATTAAGTTCACCAATTAAGCACTAAATTTAATCTAAAACAAAAGAGTAGGTCCAGTTAATATAACCAAATAACATCTTATCAAATTCTCTCATAATGGACTCACACTCTTCCTCAAGCATACATTAATTCAATACATCGATCATCCTCATAATAACCTCTCCTCTTCTTTCATGTTATTCAAAAAATCTCAAAAGCTAATACACATTAAAGGTTTAAGTTAAAATAACAATTAAGAGGACAAACACTCATAGGACACATTTTTTAGAATGAAAATATAATATCTTATCAATTCCATCAAAATCAAATAAAATAAGATTTGACACCCTCTTATGGATTTCAGTATACACTCAAAGTGTTTAGGGTTTATTAAACTCTCAAATCAAAACATAACGAATTATTTTAATAAGATTACTCATTAATATCTACCACTTGATAAAAATGAATTCAATGCATAACTTAAAGGGACTTGATAAGGGTTGTAATGTGGTTTAAGTGCCTGTTTGGTTTAGCTTTTGGAAGGTAAAAAAGTACATTTTTTCACCGCAAAAGTTGTTTTTAAGAAAAATGAGTGTTTGGCCGTAAAATCTAAAAGTAATTTTAAAATAGAAATAGCTTTTTCAGAAGCTAAAACACAGCTTTTTAAGAAGCTCAAATTTGGAGCTTTTCAAAAAAGTACTTTTTCAGTAGATTTTTTAAATCAATTAATGAACATATTTTTAGTCTTTTGCCCTTATGTTTTACACATAATTCCCACAAGATTCACAAACCCATCTTAACGTTTATTTTGAGAATTATATAATATTATTTGACTTTTTTATATATTTTAATATTTATTTTTATATTAGTTTTACTTATGTTATAATCTATATAAAAGATTTGGTTAGATATATTTTCATATATGTTTCATATGGTTTTAAATTATAAAAGAATTAATACATTGTGCTTTGCTTATTGTTTAATATACTTTAAATAATTTTATATGCATAAATAATTTTTATTACAAAATAAAATATAGTTAAAATTAAAAGTACTTTTTATTTTTATATTGCCAAACAGTCTGCTGTATGAAGCTCTTTCAAAAAAGTTCTTTTTTCAATGACAGCCAAGCAGTCAACTGGCTTCTTAAAAAAGCCCTTCTAAAAAAAGCTCTACTGACAAAAGCTCTACTAGTATAAGCTCATCCAAACAGGCACTAAATTGGTTAATAAAGAGTCCAGATCTTCTGTCCAATATTATGGTGGCTTATTGTGTCCAATAAATCTCAGCCGTTTATTTATGTGGATCCCGCATGGGTCTCGTGTGGGTCCCGCAAAATAAATGGCTAAGATTTCATGAGACAGAATAAGACAGAGTAATATTGGACAGAGGATCTGGACTCGTTAATAAAAGTCTCTTAAACAATCTTATATTGCACAAAAGTCTAAATCAAACCTTAACATTTTTCAAAAGGTTTATGTAAACCTATGTTGTTGTTTATAGTACCAAGTTACATCTTAATATTTTGAAAATGGTATTGGAAATACCTTAATATTTTTAATTTATATGCCAAGAGAAGACTTAAAATATGGGGGACATGGCAGATTTCCTAGTACTATGATTTGCATGTGAACAGTTAGGAAGCCGAATATGTGTTTAGGGTCAAGCATTCATTAATTAAAATGTTTATGGAAAAAATTAGATCAACCTATTTTCCACTTCTCTTTGAAATGTGTAAAAATTGAAGAAGTATTGTATCTTTGAGTATTAGATTTTATGTTTGTAAGAAGTTAGTAGTTCCACGCCTTGATGGGGAAAAATATAATGTTTTATTTTTTGACATAAATGTTGCTAATTACTTTGATGAGAAGTACATAATTATTGTTGGAGTAACATTTACTTTTGCATATTCCACGTCACTTCTTAAAGTTACCATCTCCATAACCAAGCCTTTTATTTACGATTAATATTTTCTCGGTTCCTTTTTGAGCGGATAGATTTGTATGGAAAGATAGAACAATTTATAGATGTCTTTGTTAATGATTTTTCCGACTAACCTATATTAAACCGAAGTTATAATGCTAAAAAATTTAAATCATCAAAAAATATTTCGCATGTATTAAAAAGAAGAAATACTTGATTAGGAAGTAAATTTCATTTTTTTAATAAAAATTTGGATTGAAAAGATATACATGGATATCTTTTTAGGTACCATCATAATTCCACGTATCAATACACAACTTTTTCTTGAATCAAAAATAAAAATTATTAATAAATACATTTCCAATAATAAAGAAAATTTCAAAAGAATTGATAAAACAAATCAAAATCTAAATGATTTTTTCAATTATCAATAAATCACTTAATATTTACATTATTAATAAAAATTCAAAGATTTTCTATGACGTATCCTCCTTGTCACAGCATCAGAATTATCATGATACATTTAATTCAATTGTCAAATCTACCACTATTAACCAAATTTTCTTTATCATAACAATCCCACACATGTATGCAAGTTATAATATCGTATTTAATTTAAGTCATTATTCTAATTGTTCAAACACACCTATTTTTTCCAATTTGTAGCCACATTTATAAATATGGGTATGAGATAAGTCAAGGTGAGGTCTTAATGACACTTAAAAGGGGTACAAGAGTTATGCATAAAGACTTTCCATTAAATTTTGACATTTAAATCACACACTTTGAATCCTTTCATATCAAAAATCACACATTTGTTCACGAAGTAAGCACTTTCTAGATTATATGTATCAACTAAAATATTAACCAATTAGAAATATGTATATTATTTAAGCTTTGTGATTTACCTTTCTTATAGTGTAATTCTGACTGTTTTCATATTTTTCTTCATAGGATGGTAGTAAATAGAAGAGTCAGTACAAGGATTTATCATGGTGGACATTTTACTAAAGAGGGTACACTGAAGTACATTGTTAAGCCTTTTGAAAATTTTGACATCGTAGACTTAGACTAAGTCAATTTAAGAGAGGTATATGAAATGAGTGCTATTTTAGGATAAACAAATATTGTTAATGCATGGTATTTAATTCTTGATACAAGAATGGAAGAAGGTTTGAGGAGGTTATAATCTAATCAGAGTGCAATTGATTTGATTAAGTTGTTAAAGGTATATGGTATGGTTAACATTTATCTGGAGCCTGTAGATGAACCAACACTATTATTACCTATGTTAATGTGGAATGATAACTAATATAAAAATGAGGGTGATATTAAAGTAGATATGGGTTGTGATTCTAATGTAGGAGGTATTGATATAGGAGGTAGTGATATTAAAATTAGTGATGATGGTGATTCTGATATGGGTGCTCAAGATGGAGTTAATTTGAGTGGTTCCATAGGAGTTGATTTGGTGGTGAAGATAGGGGGTGAAGAGTTGGGTTGTGAGGAATTGGATGGAGTTGATTTGGGTGGTAAGGAATTGGGTGGTGGTGAGGAATTAATTGGTGTTATGGATTTGGGTGGTAGGATTAGATGGTGAGTGTTTAGATGGTGGTGAGAATTTAAGTGGTGATGGTTTAGATGATGAGGAACTGGGTGATGGTGAGGATTTAGATGGTAAGGGTTTAAATGATGGTCAGAATTTGGGTCGTAAGTGTTGGACCCTAAACTTTTCTTGGAAGTTATAACTATTATATGTGAAATGTTGGAAGTTAAAAGTTGGAAAATGTGGTTGGAACATGTTTATTTAGCATGCTTTGGTGTTTTAGCCATAACTTTTTTTCTAGTTATCCAAATGAGATGATTCTTAATTTGGATTAAACTAGAAAAATAGGGCTACAAATTATCTGATGAAATTGAATTCTAATTCAGTCTCTAAGAATTTCAATTTTTAGATGGAAGTTGAGCATAGAATATTGTTTCAGTATAAGAATAGTTCGGAAATGTTTGGGATATAACTTTCAGATTTTCTAACCAAATTGAATGATTTTGGTGTCATTAAAAAATTTAGACAGTAAGGAGAATTTTTGTAGAAGGAAGCATTATCAGATTCCCTCAATTTTTCCATGATCATTAGTCAAGGAGTTAGAAGTATAAGATGTTAGTTATAAAGACATAAGAAGGGTAAATATGGAAAGATCACTTAAATGAGGGGCAAAATGGGAAAGACAACTAAAATGTTGTCTTGAAATAAGAAAGAAGAAGGCAAAAACGTGGAGAGAAAAGAGTAGGTGTCATGAAAAACAAAAGAGAAGAGAGAAAAACATAGAGAAAGAAGAGGAAGGAGAAAATCGTGGAAGAAGAAGAGGGAAAGAAGAAGAAGAAGGAAGAAGATTTGTTCAAGGTAAGCTTTATTTCTCTTTTTTCTTTGTTAGGGAAGGAGTTAGAAAGAGAAAAGGGTTTTTGTGTTAGGAATGAATGGAGAAAGAAGATGATTTAAAGGGAAACCCATTTGATTTTAGGATTTCTAAGCTAGGTTTTGGATTTTCTAACAAAGATGGACTATGGGTAGGTTAGGTTTGAGCTTGATTTGTGTTGATTTCATTTGTTGTAATTTTGAAGTTTTAGGGATTTTATTGAATTGAAATTGAATGGGAGAATTTTGTTATGTTAGGAGATCAAGAAAACCCTAGTTAAGAGCAAGAGGAAGGGTACAAATTGAGTTTGAATTTTCAAGAGTAATAAGGTGGGTAATTTATTTATAGTTATTGTGAAATGGGAAAAATGCCTTATATATGTATTGTGTGTTAAAATGACTTGTTTGGAATGTTGTGATGTTGAAATTGCATTATGATGTATGACATTGTGATAAAAATTTAGTTATATGTACGATCATGTTATGCCATTGAATTGTGTCATGGCATTTTGTATAAAGAAAAAGCATAAGAATATGAGATTATGAATGAATGAATTGAGCATGAGATTTGATTGTGTTTGGGCGAGAAAGGAACCTTTTCGTAGTCACATGCACGTCGACGTAAAGCCTTCTTCCGGCTGCCCCTTTGTGGCCCACGAGATCTGAAAAGTGGACTTGTTTCGTTCACGGAGTAAACTTCAGTTTCTCTGTTTTGTTCCACGGAACCGTCGAGCCAAATTGTGTGTGCATTTTCATTTTGATGTATTAAGTCATGACGGCATTTTGAGTGTTATGCTTGGATGTTAATTATACCCAATATGTTCTATGGGATGATGTATTGAATTATGAGATGTGTATTTGAACTGTGAATGCTGAGATTTATTGTTGGTCTATATGAATATTTGTATATGTTGGATTGTGTGTCTTATCGCCAATAACTATAAATATCTTAGCCACTGAGTTGTGTAGCTCAACCCCATTTTTTTTCCACTCCTCAGGTGTAGATCGGGAAGGTCAGTGATCCTTACAAGGCATTTGGACAAATTTCGAGAGAGTTAGCCTTTGTATTAAGGGATAGCTTTATAAACATATTGAACATTGAGCATCCAATGTATTTTTGTGGGTTGTGTTAAGATCTTGATGTAATGTTAATATGTAATTAAAGTTATGCATAAGTTTTGGTTGAATTGGTAAAAGAGTTAGAACTGAAAAGTTCCATAGGTGTATGTGCATTTCTTTTGTAGTTATTCACTTCAAAATCTAAGTTTTTCTAAGTGTAGACATCGTTTATAAACTTTTTCTATGTTACTGTTTATGAGCTTCTTCTATGTTATTGTTCATGAACTTCTTCTATGTATGAGCTTCTTCTATGTTACTGTTCATGAACTTCTTTTATGTTACTGTTCATGAACTTCTTCTATGTTACTCTTCATGAACTTCTTCTTTGTTACTGTTCATGAACTTGTTGTATGTTACTCTTCATGAACTTCTTCTTTGTTACTGTTCATGATCTTCTTCTATGTTACTGTTTATGAACTTCTTCTATGTTACTGTTCATGAACTTCTTCTATGTTACTATTCATCCTGTATAGTCTGGTCCAATTATGACCCTCTAGATGACATAATTTTGTAAACGATCTAGAAGGGGAGGTTGAATAGATCTTTAATCTTTTTCGCAGGTTTCTACAAAAACACAGAATTAATACACACAAAAAAATTTAATCAATTTAAATTAAGAGTATAGAGAAGAATGGAAAACACTGTTTTTATAGAGGTTCGGTGCTAAGACCTACGTCCTCTACCTAAGCTCCTACTTAGGATTTGGCAAACCACTTTACTACACTTTTTAGTTCAGTGTGAACTACTTGACTTTCGGCTCAAGCTACCTC
>JANIHZ010000006.1:68642856-68657564 GCA_027478365.1 Erythroxylum rufum | reverse complement strand
AATGTCATGTATGCATGTACAGTTATTTCATGTGCACAGAATCCACTGTTCACTAGTACCAGTATGCATGGACAATATTAATAAATCCCTATCAATCTCATCATATGCCAATTTACTATTTTACCCTTCCTGTCGGGGGTGGGATGTTACACATTAAGCCTATGTGGATTGTGTAATTGCTTCTAGAGACTTCTTACGTGTCTCATCTCATTCTCCTACTGCGCGTGGAAGTTGCTGATGTTTTAGTTGTTCTTGTTCATCTATTAGATACCTTTAAGTCATTCACATTTAGATTAATTTCTACTCGAGTTAATTTTTTGATAAAAAACAAATTTCTGATGTCAAATTTTAAATGCCTGCGTATATAAAATTGGTTCAAACTTACGATCTCATTTTGTTTACAAAAGATTCCCTTATCAAACTCATCAGCAACTCGGGTTACTCTTTTTCTTTCTTTCTCGATGACTTCCTTTTCTTCTAATTTTCTGAGGTTTGAAATTGCAAATCCAATCAGGAGAGAAAACGTAGTTACCGTATAGTGACCGCCACCTTACTGTAAGCAATAAATCCTCTCCTTAAGCTACCTTCCTTCTTCGCAAATTTTATCAGCGTAGAATAATGGAGTCCATATACTTGATCATGGTAATCTCTGTCGCAGTCCCACTTCTTCTCAAACACTTCATAAATTATAGGAGAGCAAACCAAACACTCCCTCCGGGTCCTCCTACTTTCCCCATCATCGGCAATTTCCTATGGATTGGCAAATCACTGGGCCAACTCTTGCCTATCATTCGCAATTTGCATGCAGAATACGGCCCCATGATCACTCTCCATATCGGTCACCGTCCGGCGATATTTATCGCCGACCGGTCTTTAGCTCACCAGGCTTTGGTCCAAAACGGAGCAGTTTTCGCTGATCGACCGAAAGCTGTTGCCACACGCAATATCTTCACTAGCGACCAACGTATCATCAGTTCTGCTCATTACGGACCTACTTGGCGAATCCTCCGTCGAAATCTCACCTCCGAAATTCTCCATCCTTCTCGGGTTAAGTCGTACTCTCATGCTCGTAATTGGGTTCTGCAAATTCTTCGAAATCGCCTCTTCTCTGTGTCGAAATCTGGAAGTCCTGTTAGGGCTTTGGAAGAGTTTCAGTACGCTATGTTCTGTTTGCTGGTCTTCATGTGTTTCGGCGATAAACTTGATGAGAGTCAAGTTAAGGAAATTGAAAAGGTAGGGCGTGCTATGCTGATGAGTGTAGGCAACTCCAATGCACTGAATTTCTGGCCGAGAGTGACGAAAATCGTGTTCCGCAGAAGATGGGAAGAATTGCTGCAGTTGCGGAGAGACCAAGAAGATGTTTTGATTCCTCTGATAAGAGCAAGGAAGAAGATTAACGAAGTGAGAAAACAAAATAAGGCCAAGGAAGACTGCCAAAAGGAAAAGGACGAGCATGCTTTGTGCTACGTTGACACTTTGTTCGATCTGCAACTTCCGGACGAGAAAAGAAAGCTTACAGAAGAGGAAATGGTTTCTCTATGCAATGAATTCCTCAACGCGGGTACGGATTCTACATCCACGGCGTTGGAGTGGATCATGGCAAATTTGGTTAAATACCCACATATCCAAGAGAAGCTTTTCATGGAAATGAAAACGAGAATGGGAGATGAAAAAGCAGAAGAGGTAAAAGAAGAAGATTTGGAGAGGATGCCATATCTAAAAGCAATCGTTTTGGAAGGTTTAAGACGACACCCACCTGGACATGTGGTGTTACCACATGCAGTGACTGAAAATATGAAGTTGGGCGGGCATATAATACCCAAAAATGCGATAATCAATTTCATGGTAGCAGATATGGGATTGGATCCAAAGGTCTGGGAAGATCCAATGGCATTCAAACCAGAAAGATTTGAAGGGGAAATGGTGGACATCAGCGGAAGTAAAGAGATAAAGATGATGCCTTTTGGGATAGGTAGGAGGATTTGCCCAGGCTATGGCTTGGCAATTCTTCATTTGGAATACTTTGTGGCCAATTTGGTTTGGACATTTGAGTGGAAAGCTGTGGATGGAGAAGATGTAGAGCTGTCTGAGAAGCAATGTTTCACTATTGTAATGAAAAAACCACTCCAGGCTAATCTGTTTCCCAGGGTAAGGAAGTAAGCGCCCGAAATCCTCGAAATCCTCTGTCCCTTATTCTGCCATAACCTATCCCTATTTGATTCAAGTCATTTATTTATATGGGTCCCATATAAATAAATGGTTTGGATTAAATGGAAACAGATTAGGGCCAAAATAAAGAGCCAGAAGATCCCATCCTAAAAATAAGGGGAACTGGTATGGGATTCTATAATAATTATGGCTTGTTTTACAGTTGCTGATAGCTCACTCTATCGGGATCAACTGATAGTCGATTGTACTAGTAATATTTATATCTAAGATTTTCAGTAAAATTAGTTGATTATTATTAGTTTATTAAGCGGAAAAAAACTTCCGACAGCATAATTATTGATGAATAAGCATTTTTAAAAATAACGGATTGAGTTCAATCCGTCAACTCAATCAGCTAATTATTAAATACGATTATCAATAATTTGGCATGATCAAATAATCAAATATTTCTCAATCTCAAAAAAAATAGTTGGTCAGCTGTTATCAAACAAGGTCACACCAAATAAAACAATTCAAATTTAATTCATTTGTTTAATCTTAAATCATATTTATTTTTGCTTTATTCGTTATTTAATCTGTTACCAATATAATAATGGATGTATTTTTTTATGATCGATATTTGGTTGACATAAGTAGCTGTGAAGCTACTCTTATTATTATTTAGGTGAACTTATGATAATCTATTAGAGAAATATGTGACAATTTAAATTGCAATTTTGTATACACTAGAAATAGCTATTGGGCCCATACTCAAAGTCAACGGGTCAGGTTGGGTTGACTCTGTCTTGAGTTAAGCTCAGGCTCAGGCTCAGGCTCAAGCTATTCATGCCCAACCATACCCCAAGCCCAATACTTATAAGCAAAATAAGTTGGGTTGAGCTCGAACTCAGGTCAAGCAACCTCTAGCTCGAATCATTGCAACAGCAGTAGGGCCAAGAATGGGCTTAAGCTCGGGATGCCCAGCCTCAGTCCGACTCTGAGCCTAACATTTATAAGCAAAATTAGTCAGCCTTGAACTCAAACTCAAGTCGGGGCTGTCTCGAGTCCAGACCAGTGCAACAACAATCGGGCCAAGCTCAGGCTTAGGCTTGAGTTTGAGCCCGACCTATTTTCATCCATTTATATAAATAATAAATAAATAGAATGCATAGAGTCCTTTTTACTTTTCCTTTGGCACTATTTAAGAAGGGGGCAGTTGGTTTTGATATAACTTGTTATTGTAAATTTATTTGCCATTTTTACACTCGTCTTTAATGAACTCCAGTCGCTTCGCGTTTGACCATTTCTACAGATATTTAATGAAAGTGTCCTGGGAGGAAAAACTCTGGGCGACCTTTTCGGTCCCCAACTAAACTACTTTTATACATATTTTGTTCTCATCCCAGCATTCTAGGCAAATTGAGTTTGAGTCCATTAAAACATCTACGATTAGGAAGACCACCTTGTACCTCATCTTGTTTGCTTGTTTGGACCTGTCAACTATTGTTGCATGCAGGTCAAACATTAATGGCAGAAAACATGAGATCAAATCCTCTGTCCAATATTAAAATGTCTAATCTTGTATAATGTTCAAAACCATCGGTGGAAAAACAACGACAAAACTTGTTCCGTAACTAATACTCTTGTCCTTTTGAAGGACAACAATTGCCTCCATCATGGTGTTCCTAAAATAGAGGACACCTCCAAGAAGTTAGGAGCCAAAACGTGATCCATGAAGAGTACCAAGGTTTTGGATGGCAGTTTACCAATAATCCTTGCAAGAGCAAATACCACCCTCAAAGTGATGAAATCGATTTGTATCTCTCACAATAATCTTCCTACCATAAATGCTTGAAATAAATTTTAAAGCTGAGTGACAATCATAGCAAACACGAAGGTTCTTCGTCACTCGGATGGTCATTCCTGGATCGATCATCATAATCCCAAAAGCCACAGCCAGCTTCTCACTATGATACTTTAAGATGTGCTCTTTGTCTTCTTCTTCCACATCATGAAGAACACATGACAAGTTTGGTACATGCCCAGCCATCCTCAGCTCCACTGCTAAGCTCTCTGACTTTCTGTACACCTCTTGCCAGTATGGATTTTCTCGATCCCCTGTATGGAATCCGTAAATTTCTTTGCCATAATTAATAACACTAAAAGCAGCAGGTTTCTTCAATCCCTTATTCTTCAAGACTTGTCTGAGCATCCCAACTTCTTGCCATTTGTTAGAGGCTGCATATATATTTGACATCAGAATATAGTATCCGGTAACGTCTGGCTGAAGGTGGAACAGATTGCTCGCGGCGATTTCCCCTAATTCTGTATTACCATGGATTTTGCAAGCTAAAAGCAATGCGCCCCACACTGCATCACTTGGAGGTGATGGCATTTCTTTGATAATATCAAACGCTTCTTCCAGATACCCAGCTCGACCAAGCATATCCACCATACAGGCGTAATGTTTATCCTCTAGTGTAACAGACCATTTTTTCATGTTTGCAAAACACTTCTTACCTTCATCAATAAGGCCAGCATGGCTACAAGCAGATAGAATAGATGTGAAGGTAATGTGGTTTGGTTCAACTCCTTCCTCTTGCATTCTTGAGAAGAGCTCCAGCGCCTGTCTTCCATGTCCGTGCATGCCATAGCCTGAAATCAGTACATTCCAAGAACTAACATCCCTTTCACTCTGTTTACTGTTGAACATATCAACAGCAGTTTCCAAGTCTCCACACTTCGCGTACATGTCCATTAATGCATTCCAAAGATTCATGTCTATCTCCATTTTGCTTTGGGTTACAAAGTCATGGAATTTCTTACCAAGACAATGGGAACCCAAATAAGCACAAACTCCAACCATGATCAACGCCGTAACTTCATTAAATTCTACCTCAGAATCATGCATACTATCAAAAAGCATGAGAGCTTCACTTGCTTGCCCATTCTGAGCATAGCCACTAAGCATAGTATTCAATGAGATAACGTTTCTCTCATCCATCTTATCATAAACCAAACAAGCTTTATCCATATTCCCACATTTGGCGTGCATGGCAATAATAGAGTTCCCAACACAAATATTCTCAATTAGCGAGTGGCGGATGGAATAAGCATGAACAGCTCCAGCTTTCTTGGCATCTCCTAACTGACTAATAGCAGAGGCAACACTCACTATGGTAACTAAATCCGCCAAAAGGCCATCTTTTTGCATCTTTTGGAACAAGATGAGGGCCTCCTCGGGCTTTTCAGCCTGTTCATAGGCAGTTATCATTGCTGTCCAGCAAACCAAATCTTTCATCGCCATTTCATCGAATATCTTGCGGGCATCACCAAATTGGCCACATTTCGCATACATATCCACCAAGGCGGCTTCAACGTATAAATCCAAATCAAACCCACATTTGAAAGCATCTCCTTGGGCCGCTTTCCCCTGAAGAATCAGCAATTTTGAAGCGCAGGCTTTAAGTACAAAAGGGTAAGTGTAGTTGTTGGGGGAAATGCCAGTTCTTCGCATACGAGTGTACAAACCCAACGTTTCCATGCAATGGCCGCCATTAGCATAAGCCCGAATCATCGTGTTCCAAATAAAAGAACTGGGTTTATAACCATTTTCATTAATACCATCAAACAAACATCTGGCACTGCAAGCGTCTCCGACTTCAGCATATTTGATGATAATTCGAGCACCCAAGTGAAGGCTTTTAAGGAGGATATCGGTAGTAATGAGAGTTGAATGTATCTGTTTGAGAGACGCCAATCCATTGCAGGACTTTAAAAGATGATCGTAAAAGCTCTCCGTTGAATCAGGAATGTAGCTGAAGGTTGAACAGGCCCTCAATGAGTATGAAGTTATGGGGTTTAAGAAGGGTTTATGATAGACAGATAAGGAGATGTTATAATACAACGAATAGAAGCGGTGCATTCCAGTCTAAGCCAACCCAATATCTGAAACAGTACTTTTCATGTAAAATCTGCCTCAAGAAACTGTTCACTGAGAGTCTAGATCAGAGTGCCCGAAGGAAACAAGGTAAAGACAAATTAAAAGCAAATTGAAACTGATCTTCAATAATGAATTTACTTACACAATTGGTAAGAAGCACAAATCACTGGCAAAGCAAGCCAGATAAATACAATGAAATGGTACAATTCTAATGGCAATGGAATGACCATCTACTGTGGAAATCACCTGTAAACTTTGCTATATCGTAATGTGTGATCTAAATAAGCCAAGAATGCTACTGTATTTCTACAATGGATAAAGAATGTTAGATTTACAGTATTTCTCCAACAGTTTGTTGGAAGTGACTGAATTTCACTAAGTCCTGTCATGTATCAACTGCTCTGAGATGAATCAACTTGGATCCATAATTCCTCAGCATAGGCTTTCTCCTCTTCCTTTTCTAGCATTAAATGATTAGTTGTATCGCCAATTTCCTCATCTTCCTCGGGGACTTCGTCCATTGTTTCTTCTACAGAAGCTAGTTCTGCAAGTTTCTCTTGGTCTTGCTCCGTAAGTTCAGCTAACGCCTCTCTCATAGCCTGAGCAGTTGCTGGCCTATCGATTGGTCCATACTTAGGAGCGGGCACAACAAATGGTAAGACAATATCATCCAGGCTGGAATTATATTTACTGGCACAGTCCGTTGTCTCTGCCGGAGGGAAAACAAAAACAATCCCGATTTCATAGTTACATATGTGGAGCCTGGAACCCAAAGAAAAGCTGGTCTTTTCATGCAGATTTGATTTTAGATCAGTTGGACAGGAGATTGGTCGTCCCCATGCAGCGGCACTAAAGTTATGTGACCCACAATAAACCCAACCGGAAGAAGATGCATCTTTCTTAGACTGGAAACGTCTCCGTGCTACCTGCTTACACTTTTTTCTTCAGTTCATTGGTGTGCTTGATAAGAAAGCAAAAATAGTGATTGCTCAGGGTTTTTAAGACAAACAAGATACCGTAGTCATAATTAGGATGAGAAATAGTGTAGGGCAATTCCAATATTATTGCAGAAATTCTCTACCTTTATGTGCATTGGCTGCCCTACTCTATCACAGGGCTGAGGGATTGCATCGTGAAGTATGTCCATAGTTCTCAACCTTTGCCATGTTTTCTGTATTGCAGAAGAAATAAAAAAAATCAAGACATAAGTACTTGTGAAATGAAACAAAAAATGTTGAAGAAAAAGATGGAAGGTTAGAGATAAAACTTAAGCACTTCACTATATAAAAGTGAAATTAATAGAAGGGTAAAGTTATCTCTCCAAGCCACATGCTCCATCAAACTTCTTGACTTCTAGGAAAATTTTGAAGTAAAATAAAAAGGTGGAACTGCCTTTCTTTTCTTTATTAATCCAGGACCTAAGCAAAAACAGCCATCAATGCATTTTTCTTGTTTAAAACTGGCATTGATATTGATTCTATGCATGTCATTAGCATTTTCCAGCATATTCGAGATTGCAATTCATGCATGACTAATTTAGTTATGACACACAATTGGGAATTTGGGTCTGCTTTCCATGTTGACTATCTGCCTATATCTCTTATTTGACTGTTTTCTCGTTTAGTAGAGTTCTAGATGGCTGAGGTGGCAAGGTTGTTAGGATGTCAGAGGTATATTTGGTGGGCAGAAATAAGGAAGGGAATATAGAGAATGTATTAAGAAAAAGAATGAGTGAAGGAAAGTGACACCTCTCAAATGCTGCCTCTGGCTGTTTTTTCTTCTATTATTTACATTTCAATGAAAGACCTGCAATTCTAACAGCTATTTTTCTCTACTCTCCTATATAGCTTCTCTGTTTCTTTCTTAAATCTTATCTTTTGTTTTCTAACTTCAATCTTCTGTTTCCTGGGCGTGCATACCAATTATAATATTGGCCTTAAACCCATTTAATAATACTAACTGCTAATGGAAGAAATAGCACATACAGAATACAAAGACCTGCTGTGTGGTAAGTTTAGCTGTTGATTAAAGTTGCGTATTACCTCCGAGAAGCAAAGGATGCGCCTTGAGGGCAAGACACCATTGGATGCATTCTTCACTCTCTCAATTGTAGGAAAAAGGACTTGAATGGATGGATTTTTCAATTCCTCAGTAGCATTCCAACAACCCCACTGTCAAGAACAGTAACAAGTCCATGAATCCACTACAAAACACAGTCTCAACATGTAATCAGTGTTTACAGTAAAACCACTATCGCTACCTCTGGATCAGATTCTTCAGAGTCAAGGAAATGCATAGATCTCTTCCCCGTTGCTGCTGCAAATGTAGCCAGGAATTGAGTGTTGATGGAACCAATTGAGGATGAGCCTTCAGCAGAAAATAAAAAAACTATGAAACATAAAAGAATCTGATTCTTCAAATTTCATGAGCCAAACAAACTTTCTGTTCAAGGCACTAACCATAAATAAAATCTGATTGTTCTACTTCAGGCCATTTATACTGCCATAGCACCTAGCATCAGCAGAAAACATTGTGTAAGACGAAGAGCTCCAGGAATATACATTATAAAAAGCCTCTAATTAGCTATTTAGACTAACTGTCAGAATATTTTACCTGTGCTCATCAGATCAAAGCAATTAATATTATCTCAAAATCAAAAGAAATCGAGGTGAGAGATTTAAAAAGTTTGAGACTCTTCACCTAAACCTCATGAGAAGCTGCTTTACAAGAAAAGATAATCAAGATAACAATGAAATATGGAACCAAGACATTATTGCAGCTAGTGCTACCATATGAAACACCGGATGGCCAGAAAGAGAATAACTTTCCCTGTAATTAAGCATGGGAATAGTCATTGCAACAATAAGTGTTGGAAACCTCTCCAATGAGCAATTCCTTGGACAACAGTTAAAATTGTCTGTCCTGAATGAAATATTTGAATTGATGGGGCCTTCACATTGTGTTTCAGGTAGACAGAAGTTCTCAGTATAATAAGCATCAGGATTATGGAAAAGGAGCAACTACATCATTGGCACACAGTGAACAATAAATTTCAGAGGTGAGACTTAAAAGAGCAGGCAGCCAATCTAGAAACATTTACCTCTTGCAGTCGCCAGAGGCCCACACATCGCTTAATTGAAGCAACGAGGGAGCAAAATGCAATGGCATGCTCAGGTAACATCATCCTCGTCATACCAGAAAAGTAGGGTCCCTGTATTACATCAAGTTGTTCACAATGACATCAAACCGAAAACATGAAATATTGATTTAGGACAATCAGATAAAGTCAAAGATAACATGCCTGTGATACATGTAATATCAATTGCACTCTCAGGTTGCTTCCTCCCAAAGCAGCTGCAAGGGCTTCTTTAGGATATATATACCCTGAGAATTTGAAGAACCCACTGTCCCACAATGGAGAGATCCACTTTGCTATATCTCTGGGCATAAAACCAAGCTGAATACTGTCTATTCCCCAAATGGAGTAACATCAATCAGTCTCAAACCCTAGCACAAAGTCCAAACAAAAACTTGTACCACACAAATCAATAACTATTTGGAATGTAACAAATACATCACAAACTAAACATGCACGTATAAAGACAGAACCAACAATTAGCTAAATCACAAAAAGGCTCCATGCGGAAAGAAGCTTTTGAAGACAACATGATCAACCTAGATGGTTGCATAAGCACGATATTGCATTTTGCTATTATAAAGAGTCCAAACACATAACAGAAATGTTATCTCTGCAGGCTTTAATAAGACTGAAAGAAAACCTCAATGGGTACGAATTATCATTGTATAGCATTCTAATGACTAATGTAAATCCTTTATTTGACAAATATGCAAAAGCTGATGACTGCAGCCATGTAAGAAAATATCCAGAAAAGCATGAGGATGAAGACTGGGAACAAAGTGCATGTTGTTTGTGAAGGTACAGAATCAAGCAACTTCACCTCCTTCATATGCTTGATCTGGATCAGGAACAAGAACGCTTACAGCATTCACATCAGCAGCCACATTGGTGTTTCTTCTTAAAAGAACCTCCAACATCCCATTTGCATTTTCACCAGACTTCCCAATCAAAGCAGCCAGTCTTTTCAGATGTGCACCATTCGTGTCAGCAGCAGAATGAAATAGGTAACTTAAACCTACAACAGATGCCTGAACCAAACCCACCAACTTCACACCCCATGTCCGTAAAGCACACTCATAAGCCTGTAATTGAATGATTCAACGCATAAGATTACCATATCAAGCACCATTTCAAAGTATGACACAAAAAACAAGCCATGATTTATTAGTTCAAAGCTATGTTCCAGTTTTCAGATCCCAAGGACAGAAATGGAAATTATAAATATGCATTCTACTTGAGCAATAATAAGAAGAATGTATAATTACATGAGAATAGACACTCACATTGAGACTCCTGAAAGAATAAACTCCTGGCACTGAAGCAACTAGGTAACCTGTTGCCTCTTCAAAGTTGTACTTTGCCAACTTCATTATCCAATAAGCCTGACTAGGTACATCAATCAAAAGAGATGCTACGAATCCAGCCAGCTGAGCAGAAAAATCAGAACCCAAATGTTGATCTGTTTTTCCATCAGAAACTCGAACAAAAAGTGATGAAAGATCAGGAGCACTTCTGGAAGGGAAATCTTGCCACCAAACGGTATTTGTTACGTTAGTCCACTGTAAAATCATAAAGGCGGAATGTAAAATTCAAGGAAACTTCAACAAAAGTTAACAACGTTAATCAAATGCAAGATTTCATATAGAGAGCTAAAAGGATATCCCTAACCAAAAGTATTCATAGCTTCAGCAAAAGTTTGATTCACATAAGGGAAAAATAGACTAGATACACAGGAATCCAGGCAAATGGGCAAACAATTGCATGAGTAATAGTTGTGCTTTAGACATGAAATTTCTCCAACAAAACCATTACCTAAGTTACTACACCAAAACAAGACACCATTACCACCCATGTCCAAGTTTCAGGATAAAGTAGCATCCATAGATGAGAAGGGATAAAAATGTTTGGGGTGAGCTAATTAACAGAAAAGGTTTCCAATTGCTTTCCGCAAAAGCCTATTGGAATTTCACCACCAGATCCCAAAGTACAAAAAGCATAACTATTTTTTATATAGTTATTAAAGGATTCATATCCACCATAACAGACTAAGAAACTACATTCTTTCTAGATGACTTGAAAAGTACAAATACATATGTATGATTCATAAAATCTGGAAAAGTGTTAATCACCTGATTTGCAACTAGATTTGCAGAAGTTATGATAACCCGGATGCTATTTTCTCTTTCCAAGATGAACAACTTTGGATGGTGGCAAGCAACACCTTGTCTCTTGCGTTCTTTACCAAATGCTATCTCTTCAGGGAATTGGGGAAACCTATTAAAAGCAAATTTAAATGCTCTGTTCCAAAAATAAGTCAAGTGAAACAGTTCTTAACAAAGACGAATTGCCCGCTTACACTAAAACCAAGTTTGGGAAATCCGAACAAGGTGAAGAGGTTCGTTTATCAAGGCGGGAACTCCAACAACGCTCTGCGTTATGGCACGCAATTGTTACTGGTAAATGATGTGGAATCTTGCAATATGACAGAAACCTAAACAAAGATGTCCTTTAGACTTGGAAATATAACATATGGCAAGTTATGATCACTGCCCCAAACAAAATTTCAAGGGGCAATATATAATGACACCCAGTAACAATAATGAAGCGGTAAAAAAGTGCTTTTACTTGTTTGCTAAATATGAGATCGCAAAAGACTACACAGATAAGATCAGAACAAACTATGAAGTGAAGAAACTGACAAATAAAAGCACAAGATAGGTAACTTACCATGAAACATCACATGTAAAAGTTGCAATAAACATGCTTAGAATGCTTTCCAGTGGATAAAGAAGCTCAGGCAAAGAGATGGTACTATGAAAACTGAACGGACCAGTAACATGGTCCATATTTTGAAGACGATTTAGGTAAAACTTCTTTCCAGGTGGTGGCACTGAATTCTCTGTGGTTTTCATTCGTAAAACACCATCGAAACAAGGAGCATTCTCCTTCTCACTCAGTGTATTCAACACCAATCCCTTACTTTTAGTGCAATTATCATCTTCTATGCAATATCTAAGATCTTTTCCGAGCAAATTATCACCATCAACAAGAACACATCTTTTGTCACCGCATAACTTCTTATTTACAATACCCTGGTCATTGTGTAAGTTCTCACACCTCAGTGTTTGCCAACTAAAGTCCACCATATCATTATCCACCTCCTTTCGACCTCCTGCTGAAAAATCAGGAGGTTCAGCTCGGATAACACCCTGAATTTGAACTAATTTGTTGTTACAACCCTGTATAGCTTCCAATCTCAGATTTGATGAATTGAATCCCCGAATACAAGAAATGGGATCATCGCTATTTAATATTTGCCTACAAAGACTCAAAAGAGGATTGGCTCTTCCAACAGCATCTCTGCGTTTATTTTTTTGAAAATCATAACCTGGACAAACGACATCACTTGCTCGTACAGCAAAAACCCTTTTGCTTCTCTTCCCACTAGACACTGAACCTTGTGAATGCCCTACTAAAGTAGACTCCTCAACCAACCAAGGTCTCTCAAAATGAATCTCATTAGACCCGACAACAACCTCCTCCTTCATAACAACCCCCTGAATCACAAACCCAATTCGAATTAACAAACTACACATACCCTTATTGCCACAAACAAGCATAACCTCATCTCCTGCATGCAACTCCTTAGCCAATCCTCTCTTAACTCTAACCCCATTAACAAGCAACCCATTCAACGAAGGCTTCACGCTATCCAATTCATCACAACTAACCAATCTCTTCTTAAACTCACTAACAACATCATCACCACCAAGCAACGACATCGTTCCATCCACAACATAAACCCTACGGTCCACACTATCGAACAGAACTTGGCAATGTGTTCTACTCACCCGGCGATCATTGAACCGGAAATCGCAGCCTCGGGCGGCTCGGCCAAGGGTGTAGGGCCGATCCGGTTCGAGGTGGATGGAGTCAAGAGGCGAACCGGTGGTGGGCGAGACCAGAGGGACATCAAGGTTGTGGATGTGGACGATGGCAGAGTGGGAAACAATGCGGTTTTGGGGTCGTTTTCTGAGAGGCAAAGCAGAGTAAAGTAAAGAAGAATCACCATTGACTCTTGTTCTCTTCTTGTTGTGGGTGTGAGAAGAAGAAGGAGAAGTTGAATCCTTCATGTGAAAGAATAAAAAATGAATTCCAAAACTGGTGGAGAGAGGATGGCTATGCCCCCTCAGTCCTCTCACTCTTTCTGGTTCAAATGGTCAATCGGTTCTGTGATTTCTTTTCCCTCCAAATTACGACATTGTAAGTGTCTTTGGGCCTGATTTCGGACATCATTGGCCCAACTTCATACGACCTGGGTTCATCTTGTTGGACCAGGACTAATATTTTTAAGTAAGTATTGTTTTTAAGCAAATACTAAAGATAATTCTCTCAAATTAAAAAAAAAAAACAGGTTACAGACTTTATTATTATTTACAGCAAATACTACTCTCTTTTTTTTTTTTTACAAGAGGACACTTCAAACTTTTTTTTTTTTAACAAGAGGACGCTTCAAACTAAATCAACACTCTGGGATACATTGTGTCGTGCGCATCTTGGTGGAGAAGTTCCTGGACTCCAGAAAAAGGCTCCTGAAGGATACGAAGGCTCTGACTTAAAATGTCAGCGAGACGAGCGAGACTGTCTGCGCATTGATAAACATACTGCAGTTGGACCGACCACTCCTAATGCAAAAGTTGTTAGATTCTTGATGCCAAAAACGAAACCCCTGTCAGTACTATGGGCGGAGGAGAGAGAATATTAAATACTACTTGCCGTTATCGTTATCTTGATAGCTCCTGAAATGACCAGAATGAAGAAGACAACAATGAAGGTAACGGGAGCTGTGGAAAAGAAAGGTAGTTAAGCCATTAAGAAAAACCACGTACTCGTGACACTGTTACGTCAGTAAAGATAATAAAAATACTTACGTCGGGTTATAATTAAAAAAATTAAAAGTTTAAACAGTTTATTATTATAAAATTCGAGTTATAATTAAAATTTTGACGAAAGTTTAGATTTTTTTAATTAACCCTGAAAAATACTATAATTAGAGAAGATTTCAATAAGTAGAGGCTTTTAAAATCTTTATTTAATCTTAATATACATTAGCCTCATTTGTAGATGATTTTGATGAACTTTTGCCATGATCTTTGAGACATGTGATATATTTATATAAGCCTACCTCCCAAAGAACTATTACTTATCTCTAAGATTTTTAAAAATTAATTGACTGTTTTTTTTTCTCTTTAACATATTTACTTTACATTTCAACATAATATTGCAGAATATTTGAAGTCCTTAACATTTCTAATAGTGTTTTTAAATAATAAATTTTAATGCATTGATTAAGTACCAAAGTATTTTTAAATAATGTATTTTTAAATTTTATAATTTAAAATAAATGCAATTACATTGAAAACATTCGTGAAAATTTATATTTTAAAATAAGTGTAAATACATTTAAACATCATAAAT
>JANIHZ010000006.1:68610064-68622966 GCA_027478365.1 Erythroxylum rufum | reverse complement strand
TTAAAAAAATTAAAAAAATTTAAAATGTCATTTTAAAAAATATATTAAAGTTATTAATTAAAATATGTTATTTGGAAACAATTTCTTTACTAGTTAAGAGTAAGGTTGCGCATTATTGAACCTTTCCAAATCTCATATACGGTGAATAATCACGAGAGAGCGTACAAAAACTTGCACAATCTGCTCTGACCCACCTGCTGTGATGAAAAGTTTTGAACTTCTTGCATTTGTTGTGCATGGATTAAAAAAAAAAAACTGATCCGCTAATGATGTATGATGATTATTACCAGCCTTCCGAAGGTTCTGATCGACGGTCCATACGGTGCACCAGCACAAGACTTCGGGAAATATGAGGTTGTCCTGCTGGTTGGTCTGGGAATTGGAGCAACTCCAATGATCAGCATAGTGAAGGACATAGTGAGCAACTTAAAGGCAATGGAAGAAGAAGAAGAAGAGAATGCGATAGGAAAGGTAAGAAATGTGAGCCCAAATGCACATAAAAGAAGAGAGAACTTCAAGACAAGAAGGGCATACTTTTACTGGGTGACAAAGGAGCAAGGTTCTTTCGACTGGTTTAAAGGGGTGATGAACGAAGTAGCTGAACTTGACCATAACCATGTCATAGAGCTCCATAACTATTGCACCAGTGTGTATGAGGAAGGTGATGTGAGGTCAGCTCTCATTTCTATGCTCCAATCACTCAATCATGCCAAGAATGGCGTCGACGTTGTCTCAGGCACAAGGGTCAAGTCTCATTTTGCCAAGCCTGACTGGCGAAGTGTCTACAAAAGCATAGCAATCAATCATACCAATTCTCGAGTTGGTAAGTTCCACTTCTGCGACCTTTAAATTTTTCTGTCAATATTCCACTCATTTCTCAACTTCTCCTAACTACATTACACTTGGAATTAATCAATAAATGATGCTAAGTACTGAAGAACCTTTTAAGACGGAAAATAAACATGATTTTGGGCAAAATTGTATAAAAAATTACATGTATATAAGAACAATGTCAAAACTATTAGATCATGGACTTGTTTGTTTAATCACTCTGTCTAGACTCTTTTCCTTTTGCTCCACATGTTAAACTCCTTACTTTTAACCTATATTTTTATTCTGATTTCAAAAAGATGGAAAGAAGTTAAACAAAAGGAGGAAACCAAAGCTGAACTCAAAATTTCATCTCCACTCTCTTGTGATATCCAACTTTTTTGAGTCTCTTCCTTGCTTTTTTTATTCTTTCTATCATTTCCCATAAGATGTTACTTTTATCAGTTCTGAAGACAATTGGAAAATTGCAGGTGTGTTTTATTGTGGGTTACCAGCACTAGCTAAAGAACTCCGCCATCTGGCCTTGGATTTCTCTCACAAGACCAGCACTCAGTTTGACTTTCATAAAGAGAACTTCTGAGATTTCACTGGATAAGGCAATAAGGAATGAGTTGTCCTACTACAATCTCGTCACCTCGAAAGATTTGGATCCATCTGATCTGATATTTAACCTGTATGGCTTGTGAGTAATGTCATGTTTACTGGAAAAGGGTTCACCTTTAGAATGTTAAATAGAGTTTTATATATGTATATATGCATAATGCATGTGTAAGCGAATGCGTAAGCTTGACTGTGACCATGTGACGTGTGAGGCCACCTGTGTTCAAAAGAATGTAAAGCAGTTCCTTTCATTTCTTGTCCTTTTACTATAGACAAGAGGAAATCATTCAATTTCTCTCATGACCAAGAAATTGTAATTGGTCTTTCCGAAATAATATAAAGTCCAAAACTTTGTAGTTTTATTCAAAGGTTATCTTCTTTCAGAGAACAAACTGAGTGGATTTTCTTAAGGATGATTGATGGCCCTTGCAGAATTAGTTCTCAGGAAGAACTTGGAAAAATCTCCTTCTACATGCAGTTAGAACAGGATTCATGATTCTCCAACACTTTTATTACGTAATGATAATTGATCTTCCACAAACAAACTACTCCATACCCTAGTTTACGATACGAACAAAGTGTTACCTCATTCTTTCATGGAGGTTCAAGCCGCCTCCATGTCATGTAAGCATCAGGTAGTTTCTGCAAGAATAGCTCTGCTTCTTACAGAAAATAACCTTCATCTACCTAAGCTTCCTTTTTTAGTCTCTGGAAGATGGGTTTCATTAGCTGGCTCGAAGTCGAGCATTCATTTGTCAAATGGATGGGCTGGAACGGGATCAGAGGCATCTTTGTTGTTACAGATGTCGACCCTTTCAAAAATTCTTAAACCACAAATATCAAAATCGTTCTGACAGCATAATATTAATTACTAAAATTATTATTAGTTCCAAAAGAGCGACGTTGGTCAGGTACCAAAGTAATCTATATAATACAACTATCTAAACTATCACACATATATATATATATATATAATACAATAGAACAATTTTATTTAATTAATTTGTTCGGCTCATCTAATTTTCACTTTGTCTGTCACATGTTCTGAAATTATCGACAATCACTCGGTCTCCTAAAAGAAATAATGGCAAGAGGTAAACTGTCTACTTAATCAAAGTAACCGATTATACCTTTAAAATTAAATAACTAAAAATACAAATACAAAACATTAGTCAAGTGATAAAAACATATATATAATACTAAATACACAACATTACCCAGTATAATCTGAACAATTAACAAACATCTCAAAATTTTACCATACAATAATTAACTCAAATATTAATTTATAACTGTCATTATGTTTATCTTATATTTAACTAAATTGCCTAGGCCTTACTTAACCTAATAGTCCTACATTCAATGATATGTCGGCTCATCTTTTCTCATTATAAATTCTCATCAAATATAAATGTAATTAGATGTATAAATATCAGTACAGAGTACCTCAATTTCTAAATCTCACTGGGTATCTCGATACCATTTCAATATCTAGCCATTAGTACAGGGTACCTCAATTTCTAAATCTCACTGGGTATCTCGGTACTATTTCAATATCTAGCCATCAGCACAGGATACCTCAATTTCTAAATCTCACTGGATACCTCGATATTACTCCAATATCTAACTATCAGCACAGAATATCCCCAAGATTCAGTATATCCCGATACCTTGCCATCGGCAGAGGACATCCTAAGAATTCAGGGTGCCCCGGTAACTGCTCAACGGACATATACCTAGCCATCACTCGCTCATATCTATACAACCTATCAATCTAAGACTATCGAATGTAGGCTATCCTAAGTAAGTCATATATTGTTTTATTTTCACAATTTATGAACAACCTATTATTAACCAGTCTTTAATAAACACATTTTTGTTGAATTAACATGTGATATACCTCATAATACGTAACAACATATAAAAATATAAACACGAAACACCTTGACTTTAATTATTAGTGAAATAAAATAAACATAATTCATGTATGTAATTATTAATCATTATTTTAATTAATGACTAATTTAAAATATAATTTATTAATAACAAAATGGTACTCTATTTTGAGTGTAAACTCCAATATTATCTTTACCTCAATTTCGTACTCAACTAATTGATACTCCAAATTACTCCTTAATCAGACCTTTGGACTTAGAATTTACAAAATTCTATTATACTAATTTACGAAAAATTTCAACTTAAATACACTTAATAATCCACCATTATTCTCTTTTCAACTTTATTTTTAATTATAAAAATAATGTCCTTACTAACTTAACCACCATAATTACTTAAATACCCTTAATTAATTAAAAGCCCAATTTTACCGTCATTCATTTTAATTAATACCAAAAGTGTCGTTCTTGGAGTAAATTCCAATTTTACCCTTCATTGTTTGCATTTCCTATTTTACCCCTTCATGCAACTTAAATTTTTTAAAAGTGTCATCTTATTCATCCTCTCCTCTTCTCCTACCTCCTTTTCTTTTATCATTTTTTAGCCACATTTTCTCTCTTTTTATGTCTTTTCATGACTTCAGTTATTGTCCCAAAATAATCACAACATGCAATCCAACTATAAACTAGCGTAAGATGATTTAAAAATCACAAAAAGTCATAAAATAGCACCTAAAAATTTACCTAAGTGTTGAGAGCATTTGGTGTTGTTATTCTCCACAACTTCCTCTAAATTTTATGCAAAACAAACACAATGAGGGAACCTATGAGAGAAGTGTCACATGTATGAGAAAAATAGCACATTAATACACATGCCAACTAGAATAGTTGAAAGAAAAAGATGAATAAGAAGATGATTATCTTTGGTTTAGTTTAATTCCAGCATATGCTTTTATTTATGCTAATAGTTTATGGGCTAAGCTGTTTTTATTTTGTGAGCTTTACAGATCTCTCCCCTCTTAAAATAATTTCGTCCTTGAAATTTAATTATGTACCTCAGGATCTAAACAAATGAGGATACTGACGTCGAACTTCATCATCTACCTCTAAAGTTACCTTCCTTGGAAAACAATGATGACTCCACAAAACTCGCACCATCAGAATCTCCTGTCTCCTTAATTTCCTATTTTGTCTATCCAATATCTCCAGTGGCTCTTCTATATAAGTCATGTAATTTGTGAATTCTATCTCAAGTCTTGATATAACATGACTAGGATCTGACCGGTACTATCTCATCATTGACACATGAAAAATGTCATGAATTTGTGATAACTTTGGTAGTAATGCTAATCTATAAGCTAACAGCTCCACACGCTGTACAATTTCATATGATCCAATATATCTCATACTCAACTTCCCTCTCCTACCAAACCTCAGAATTCCCCTCCAAGGTGATACTTGAAGAAATACCTTATCTCTAATGTTGTAATCCATCTCTGGTTGATTGACATATTTCTTTTGTCAATCTTGAGCTGCCTTTAAGCATTTCCTTACCATCCCTATTTTATCCACCGTCTCCTGAACTGACTCCGATTCCTTTAACAATCTAGCACCATCCATATCCCAACATGTCGGATCTTTACACTGCCTACGATATAATGTCTCAAATGGTGTCATACTGATGCTAGAGTGATAACTATTATTATACGCGAACTCCATTACCTTCAAAGTTCAGCACAAAAGCTCTCATCATATCTTCTAATATCTGAATTGTACTCCAACTATCTATCTAATTGAGGGTGAAATGTAGTACTCAAATTCAACCTAGTCCCCAAAGTTGTCTGTAAATTCATCCAAAATCGAGAAGTAAACCATAGATTTTGATATGACATAATAGACGCTGGAACTCCGTGTAACCTCACAATCTCATCAACATAAAACTTAACAAGCTTATCCAAGCAGTCTGTCTACTGTAAAAGTAACAAATGAACTGATTTAGTCAACCTATCTACAATCACCCAAATTGAATCATGTCTACGTCTGATTTTTGGTAACACTACCACAAAATCCATAGAAATTTTCTCCCACTTCCACGACGGAATAACTAAGGATCTTAATTTCCCTGTTGGTGCCTAATGCTCTACCTTGACCTGATGACAAGTCAAATATCTCGATACAAACTCTGCTACTTCTTTCTTCATTATTGGCCACCAGTAATAAGGTTTTAGGTTCCGATACATTTTTGTAGTACCAGGATGCATAAAATATGGTGCATTATGAGCTTCCTTCAAAATCTGCTCTCGTAATCCATTTACATATGGCACATAAACTTACCTCCTAATCACCAACGCTCCGTTTGCTCTTACTAAAAAATTAGTCCCCTTACTTTGTTGCACTCTCTCTCTCTCTCACGTCCGTATCAGATAAGAATCCTACACTTGTGTCTCTCTTATCCTATCTCCCGAATCTAGTTGGACCTGTAATGTTGTCAATAAACGACTCACATAATCAATCTCCAATTTCACGTCCAGTGCCCTTAACTCCACTAATGGCGTCATATTATATCCGTTCAAACTAGCTATTAAGCTTGAGCTTTTCCTACTCAAAGTGTTTGCCACTACATTAACCTTCCCTAAATAGTAATCAATGGTACGATCATAATCTTTGCCTCAAGTTTAACTCCTTATGAGATAATATATACTTAAGGCTCTTGTGATTAGTACAAATTCAAAATGTCTCCTTATACAAATAATGTCTCCAAATCCTAAGAGCATGCTTAATCGCTGCTAACTCTAAATCATGGGTGGCATAATTCAACTCATGCAATCTTAACTAACGAGAGGCATAAGCTATCACCTTTCCATGTTGCATTAATACACACCCCAACCTTATCCTCAAAGCATCAGTATATACCTCAAAACCTCCACCACTTGATGGTAACACTAAAATTGGGCTAGAAGTCAATCTTCGCTTAAGCTCCTCAAAACTCTCCTGACACTGATTGGTGCACTCAAACTGAACTCCTTTCTTCAGCAGCTTGGTCAACAGGCTAGTTATTATTAAAAATCCTTTTATAATTCTTCGATAACACTCAGCAAGTTCTAGAAAACTCCTTATCTCTGATATATCTCTAGGTAGCTCCCACTCCATAATTTCCTTTACCTTAGAAAGATAATACATCACTTCCTCTTTGGACACCATATGTTTAGGAAAGCTACCCACTCTATCCAAAACTCATACTTACTCAACTTCGCATACAATTGTCTCTCCTTTAGAATCTGTAACATAATCCTCAAATGTTGCTCATACTTCTCGTTACTCCTTAAATACACCAATATATTATCAATGAACACTATCATAAATTGATCCAGATACATCTGAAACTTCTTGTTCATCAATGCCATGAATGCAATTGGAGTATTAGTCAACCTGAAAGGTGTCATTAAGAACACATAGTGGCCATATTGAGTACAAAAAGCTGTCTTGGGAATACTTGACTCAGCTATCCTCAATTGCCAATATCCCGATCTCAAGTCAATATTGGAAAATATGACAGCTCCCCTCAGTTGATCTAAAAGATCATCTATCCTCGGCAACAGGTACTTGTTCTTTCGTGTTACCTTATCTAGTTACCAACAATCCATGTAAAGTCTCATAACACCATCCTTTTTCTTTACAAATAACACTGGAGCTTTCTAGGGTGATGTGCTCGGTCTATAAAGCCCCTTTTCAATAACTCCTCTAACTACTTTTTTTTAAGTAATTTAACTCAACAATAGCCATCTTGTAAGGTACAACTTTAGGCATTGTCTCAACGGTGAAATTTATCTTACATTGAGGCGGTAAACTTGGTAAATCATCTAAGAATACCTATGAAAATTTCCTTATTAGAGGAATATCCTCTAACCCATGACTCACCGCCCACATATCTATAATATGAGCTAGATATGCCTCACATCCATCAAATATCAACCGTCTAATAGTCACATTCGAGATCACACATGCTGGGACTACTCTGCGATCCCCCACAAGTATCACTTTCGAGCCTGAAGATTATATCATTAATTACCTCCGTTACATAACAATCTATTACAACTCGATGTTATGCTAACCAATCCATCCCGAGAATGACATCAAACTCTCTTAAATTCATCACTATTAACTCTACTAATAGCTCCACTCCACCAATCCTCCTAGTATTCCCCTCCTTACACTATTTACTACCACATAGTCTCTTACTGGTACCGATACTCTTAGGCCATATCCTAATGGACTAACCTCTCTTGGGACTCCAGAGACAAACTTTAAAGAAATGTAAGAATGTGTAGATCTTGGATCTACTAACACATTAGCGTTAATATCAAATAATAAAATCATACCAGAAATGAAATCATTGGCTGCAAGTGTCCTCTCTCGTCATATGGTATATCCTCACTTGAGTTTGACCCTGAGCAGAGGATGTCCCACTAATACTTATACCCATTACTGGTTCGCGTTCAACTCCTCTACCACCAGCTCTGTTACTAGTTTTACCCGAACCTCTACATAGACCGAAGGCTCCACTCTAACCATATATTGTTTGCTCTACCCTCACTCCCTCATTCCTCCATACTGTTAGACAACTGCTCTATAAGTGACCCCGCTCTCTACAAATATAACATGTATGATTAATCCCAATAGGTCCCTAACATGGCTCTCTTTGAAATCTCTCATAGGTAGCACAACTTTGAAATCCTCCAGCTTCTCTATCAAAAGATCATTTGAACCTCTGACTAGCCATTTTTTTGAATCCAAATGATTAAGCATTAGCAGTGCTATGTTGTCCTAAGTCCCTGCCAGCTACTGCCACTCCTGTTCGATATGACATTGGCTCTCCTAGATCCCCCAACACCAGTAGACTATGAATAAGTAGCTCCCCTATTAACAAACCGACTCCCCTCTCCATGATGACTCTCTGATCGCTCTTTAGCTCTCTTCTCCTTCTACCTTGTTTTATTACATCCTCCACTCTGAGTGCAGTCTCTAGTAACTTTTTGAAATTAAAAGTAGCAACTGCCAAACCCAAACGAATATTCGTGCTTATACCTTGCTTAAATCGGTAACATCTGTCTTTGGGATTTGTAATAGCCTCTAATGCATACTTAGACAAAGCTGCAAATCCAATCTACCATTGACATCTACTTTATATGGACTAAATTTATGAACTCCATCTTCTTTCGATCCTGATATATTTGCGGAGCATATTTATCTTTAAATTCTCTTTGGAACTATTGCCAATTCATCACTTGTGTTTTGTAAAATCTCTTCACTGACTTCCACTAAGTCAGTGCATTACCCTGGAATAAGGAAACGATGTACTGTAACTTTCTTTTCAAGGTACACTCTGAACGGTCTAAAACTAAGTCATTCTGCTCCCACCATGCCTCAATCTTTTCAGGATCAGTAGTACTTCAAAACTCTACTACACCCATCTTACGGATTTGCTTGCAGTTACGATTTACCCCAAAATCACCTCAGGCTAGAGTCATCGTAACAACCTGCTACATCATTTGTGGTGAAATTGGCACCTCTCCTCTTACTCGATTCGTTCAGACATCTCCCTGATCTGGTACATCTGGAGCACATATCAAACTACCTGATTCCCCAGTTGACTCAGGATTAGCATTATCATCTCCTGAAACCATCCTAGATAAGACAAGAAAATATCTTTTTTTTAATCACTCAACATGTCCCCAAAAATGTAAACCCACTCTGATACCATCTAATGTGATGCTTCCAAAAATTCTTAAACCATAATTAATTAATAAAATCATCATTAGTTTCAAAAGAGAGACGTTCGTCATATCCAAAAGTATTTTATATAACCTAACTACTCGAACTGTCACATAAAAAAATACAATAGAACAACTTTATTTAATTAATCTGCTGGCCCCACCTAATCTTCACTCTATGTATCATGTGCACTGAGGTTATCAACAATCACTCAATCTCCTAAAAAAAATAATGGCAAAGAGTGAGCTGCCTACTCAATAAGGATAACAGACTGCACTCATAAATCAAATAACTCAAAATATAAATATAAAGCATTAGTCAAGTGATTAAAATATACATATGATACAAAATACACAACATTACTCAGTCTAATCCGAACAATTAACAAGCATCTCAAATTTTACCAAACAATGATTAACACAAATATTAATTTATAACTGTCATTTATGCTTTATCTAATAATTAATTGAATTGCTTAGGCCCTACTTAATGCAGTAGGCTTACATCTAATGGTTTGCCAGCTCATCTCTACTCATCATAAACTATCATCAAGTGAAAATGTAATTAAATATATAAATATCGGCACAAGGTACCTCAATTTCTCAATCTTATTGGGTATCCCAGTACTACCTCAGTATCTAGCCATCAACACAGGATATCCCCAAGACTCAGGATATTCCGATACTTAGCCATTAACATAGGACGTTCTTGGGACTCAGAATGCTCCGATACCTACTCTGTAGAAAATTACGTAGCCATCACTCGCTCATATCTACACAACCTATCAATCTAAGACCATCGAATGTAGCTATCCTAGATAAGCCACATGTTTTTTATTTTCACAATTTATTCACAACCTATTATCAGTTAGTCTCTAATTAATTAACACATTTTTTCGAATTAACATGCGACACAACTCATAGTACGTAACAACATATAAAAATTTAAACACGAAACACCTTGTACTTTATTTTATTTTAAGAGTAAAGTTCAAGGTTATCTTTACCTCAATTTTGGACTCAATAAATTGATAGTCTAAATTACTCCTTAATTGGACCATTGAACATAGAATTTACAGAATTCTATTAGATTAATTTACGAAAAATTTCAATTCAGATACACTTAATAATCCAACGTTATTCCCTTTTTAACTTTATTCTTAATTATAAAAATAATATCCTTACTAACTTAATCATCATAATTACTAAAATACTCTTAATTAATTAAAAGCCCAGTTTTACCCTCATTCATTTCAATTAAAACAAAAAATGCTCTTTTTGGAAGTAAATTTTATATTTACTCTTCATTGTTTGTATTTTCGATTTTACTCCTTCATGCAACTTAAATTTGAAAAAAAATGTTATCTTCACCCTTTCCTATTTCCTCTTCTTTTATCATTTTTCAGCCACGTTTTCTCTAGTTTTATCCCTTTTCGTAGCTTCAATTATTGTTCTAAACAACCACATCATGCAATCCAATTATAAACTAGTGTAAGATGACCAAAAATCACAAAAAAAGTCATAAAATAGCAGCTGAAACTTTACCTAAGTGTTAAGGGGTTTTGATGTTGTTAACCTATATAACTTTCTTCAAATTTTCTGCAAAACAAATATAACGAGGGACCTATGAGAGAAGTGTCACATACAGCAGAAAAATAGCACATTAAGACACATACCAGCCGAAATAATTCAGGGAAAAAGATGAAGAAGAAGATGATTATCGTTGGTTTGGTTTATTTCCAGCGGATGCTTCTATTTTGGTAATCGTTTATGGGCTGGCCTGCTTTTATTTCGTAGGCTTTACAGATGTTTCTGCAATTCAGCTGTTTACCGGTGAGGCTACACTGGGTTTTAATGGTCTTGGAACTTCCAGTGTTTCTTATATCTCTGAAGTTTTAGTCCAATTGTTCATTGTCAGCTGATGGGGATAGAACAAAGTGGTCCATGCATCTTTGGTTTGGAAATGCAGGAGGGAGATTTTGTCCTGCAGACTCCACTGACGACCAGCTGCTACACGATTTCCTCGTTTAGCAAGAGATCTGGAGGCGGTAATAACCATTCTTGAAATTCTTGTTGATATCTGTTTCCTCGTTTAGCAAGGGAATCTGCTACACGATTCCCTTCCCTTAGAGAATGACGCCATAAAATATCCCAATCCCAACCCTTGCAAACAATGATATCAGCTACAATATTTGTCGAAGGGTGAAACAACCAATCATCACTAGATATCAACCGAAGGGTCTCTAAGGAGTCTGACACCACCATAATTTTTCTAAACCTCCAATGAACATTTCCTTCTCATATTGGCAGAGATGGTCTTGTATACTGATTTCCATTAAAAAAAGAAAGAGCAGAGAAGTCAAGTTCAAGTAGAATGATAGGAAAGATAGAATAAACCTTGAAACAAGCACATGTAAGAAAGCAGGAAACTTCTTCTGAGCCTTCCTGTGAAAAAAAATGGAGGCAGTGCCAATACCTGAAAACAACCTTTTTTAAACAACATTCACACTGGTAATCAGTCAATGGTCAGATTCTTATATAATACAATTGGAATCCAAGGATTAGTGTTGTCCTGCCATACCTAAACAATTATGGAAAGGACAATTCACTGCTTCTTGTCGTGATCATCGTTCACATCAACATCACTTCATGATATGGTTTAAGCTACCAAACTTCAGTAAAATATTGCAATTTTTATTACACAAACCTACACGCTATGAAATGGTACAATCATTGCCTGTTCAGACCCAACTATCTCCTATATCCTGTTTCTTTTACGTGTGTGTATATATATATCTAGCTAACTAGAGCCAATAATAAGGGAAATTGCATTCCTTTCTGTGTGAAATCTGATTCTTCATAGTTTTCTGCTTTCCTACCTCACAGATTTGCAAGAACTGAGTATTGGAATTTAGACAATTGGTTTCTGAACTTCTTGTTCCCTTAATTGTGTTAGAATCTGTTGCACTTATGGTAGAATCATTCCCTTTTTGTTGTCTAGTCCCTTAATCTGTTTCTCAAGCTTTTGTCTTGCTATCAGTCTTAATAGTATATTCACAGATAACGCCTGAATCTTTTAGCATTTGAAGAATTTCTGTGTCAACCCATATGCAAGAAATTGGAAGAGAAGATCATGATCATTATCAGAACCAGTCTGAGACTGAGCTCGTTGGTAGCATTTCTTACAGTGGTCCACTAAGTGGACCTTTGAACAAGGGAACAGGAAGAAAAAGTGCAAGTTTCAGTATACCAGAGAGTACCAGCGCGGGACATGAAGAACCCGATGTGGAGATCACACTTGACGTACGTGACGATTCTGTGGCAGTTCACAGTGTTAAAGCCGCAAACGGCGACGATGAAGATCCTGAGATGACACTTACAGCCAAAGGCCTGGAAAAAAGATCTGCTTCGACTATTGTAAGGAATGCTTCTGGTAGAATCAGACAAGTATCTCATGATATCAAACGCCTTGCTTCTTTCTCCAAGAAACAACCACCAAGCCGTCTGGACAGTAACAAATCTTCGGCGGCTTATGCCCTGAAGGGACTCGAGTTCATCAGCAAAACTGATGGAAGAGCAGGATGGCCTGCTGTGGAGAAGCGGTTTGATGAAATTACTGCTTCGAGCAATGGTTTGCTTCCTCGATCACGTTTTTGTGAATGCATAGGTACACAAATCACAATATAATCTTCCATCTGTTGCAGATCTTAGTTTTTATGTAAAGACTTCAGCTTTTGGTTGATTTATTGTAAATTTGTTTGTTGTTGTAATGCCAGGAATGAAGGAGTCCAAGGAGTTTGCTGGA
>JANIHZ010000006.1:68452555-68465185 GCA_027478365.1 Erythroxylum rufum | reverse complement strand
ACTTGTGGTAAGTCAAAACCCTCTTAAAATAATGTTATTTTAGTAAAAAAAACTAAAATGATATTATTTTTAAATTTTAATTAACATAATATTATTTAAAAAATCAAATTATTTGAAATAATAATCTAACCATAATTTCTCCTTCTTATTATTATTATTATTTTCAAGTTTGCGAGTATGAGAGAATAGAGATGGGTAGATAAGTCATTGTGCAACGTCAAACGAAAGGACGACAGAGAGCCGTGAAATCAAAAGAAGAAAAGAGCTCTGACGTGACGCCAATCCCACTCCCACCACGTGACGGCCGAAGCTCTGTATCCGTCGAAGGATTGCATACTCAGAAAACAAACTGAGAAATTACTCTTATCTTCAATCCAATCATAGACTTATCGTTAGTTGTTTCGACCAAAGTTTCAATCTTTCACTTGCTCAATTCTACACTTGCGTGCCAACATAAGGTTCATATCGAGTTCCTCGCAACTGAAGATTACGGTGGTGCTGATAATGACGGGTGTTTTCTTGATGCGGGCAAGTATATAAAAGTGAAGATAAGAATGGGAAATGATTCAGAATCAAACGGGTGGAGCCGAGCTCGGGGATTTGTAGTGAAGACCCTGTTTTTGATTGGAGGTGCGATTCTCGTGAAACGACTCACTAAGTCTACTACGCGTTGGGATCATTCTCGAATCGTTACTCAATCTCTTAGCGGTGAAAAGGTTGAACATTTCTTACTTACCTTTTATGATCTTCCTTTGCTTGAATTTTGTTTTAATTCCATCCTTTTTCTTTTTGGTGATGGGAATAGTTCTCGGCGGAGCAAGCTTCTAGGGATCCTGATAATTACTTCAATATTAGGTACCCTTTTTGCTTAAATTGTTCTGTTTTGTCTTTATTTATCTACTTTGATCTTGAAAGTTAAGAATAAGTGGCGAGTTCAGCTGGAGAAAATAGTTCTACTGATCTTCTGCCAATCTCCATATGTTTTTGAATTGAATGTGAAAAGCTGAAACTTTTGCCAAGATTTGGTTAGTTATTGAACTCTGTGAGCTCTACCTTATCTGCAGAATGCTTACTTGCCCAGCAGTTGACATGGTGGATGGTTCAAAGGTTTTATATTTTGAACAAGTTAGTATGATCTACTTGTTTAAAAAGTCTGTTATTCAGTTTTGTGGTTTAAATTGCTGAGAGTTTTTGATTTTCCCTTAATTTGTTAGGCATTCTGGAGGACTCCTCAAAAGCCCTTTCGGCAGGTAATGAATGAAGTTGTAATACGTTGCTCACTTCTGCTAGTCTCAACATGAAGAAATGCTAATTCTAAAGGCATTCTTAGTTATTTCATAATAATGAAACTAACTTCTGACTAAATTTTGGTTATTTGTATTTGAAAATTTTCTTTTCATTTTAGCCAGGGAGTTGGTCTGGAGTCTGTTACCTATAAAGGTTATTGCATCCAGGAGTGAATTTGACTACTAATTACCTTATGACATCTTACTTCTCAATCCTCTGAAATGTCATGTGACTAAAAGTTTCAAATATCTTATTATTGTAGAGGTTTTACATGGTGAAGCCATGCCCCAAGGAGTTGAAGTGCGACGTTGAGGTGAGCTCCTAGTGAGTAGAGCAACATAACTGTTTGTAGCAATTCACTGCAAATTTATCTTTGTTTTAATGTTTAAGTATTTGGAGATATGTTTTTGCTTCATAGTTTTTGGTACTTGGGTAACCACGATATTGATGATGCTCCTAACATAACCTGTTATCTGAATACTTGATTAGCATTTAAAAAAAAAAAACTTTTTGAATGGAAGTAGTTTGATAAAATTGACTCTTTCAATTTTGGTCCTAAGTAGTTTCAGATATTTTGAGCTGAATGAGAACATGGAGGAGTAATTCAAATGTTTTTGTTCACAATATTAATAATAAACCTGGAGATCATACTATGCTTATTCTCTTTTAGTTACTTTTTATTCTCATGTATGGCAGCATTCAAGTAATGGAGCTTCATTGATTTAACAAAATTTCTGGGCAGGTAAGTACATATGCCATTAGAGATGCAGAGGAGTATAAGAACTTCTGTGACCGACCAAGGGACCAGCGACCAGTGCCTGAAGAAGTTATTGGAGTAAGTCTTATTACAGAAATTAATTCTATATGCAATTACTTGGTTACTTTTGCAGATTGCATTACTGCTAAGGCCCATTCAGATGGTGCTCCAGGTTTCATTCATGTCATAACTCTCCAAGACTGATCAATAAACTGCATGAGCTTTTGATGGTTAAGCCAAAAAAATTTGTCTAAGTTTTGTTTTTATGTAATTCTCACCAACAGAGCTTGATAATCTATTTATAGCAAAGTTTTTGGCCAGTGATAACCTGTTTCCTTTTCTTGAACTACCTATATTGTTCAGTTCATATGTTAGCTGGCTAAATTTAACAACATTTCACTTTTTGACATATGGTCAGGACGTCGGAGAACATCTGACAACTATTCACCTTAAACGCTGTGACCGTGGAAAACGCTGCTTATACGAAGGTTCTACACCGCCTGGTGGATTCCCAAATTCATGGGTATTTCCTTTTCATACTGAAGACTGTTTTTAAGGAATCCTGTAGTTCAAATGTTCTGCTTCTTTTCAAGAGGAGACACCACATTGTTATCATTTTGTTGTTTGTCTTCTGACAGAATGGAGCAACATACTGCACCTCAGAACTTGCAATTTTAAAGAACAATGAAGTACATACCTGGGATAGGGGCTATGATGAGGATGGAAATCAGGTTATTTTCTGGTCTTTTAAGGTATATATATACATCTACTTATCTGAGTAAGAACAAAAAAGCTGATAAGTTTTGTGTTGCTGGTCACAGGTCTGGGGAGTGAAGGAAGGTCCTTACGAATTCAAGCTGGCCCCAACCTCCACCGTCAATGACATGTTTTCACCTTTGAATTACCCTCCTCTACAGTCTTTGGAGAAAAGAATCGAGGGGTCTCTCGTCTTGCAAGAATGATTACTCGTTAATAACTATCGGGTGTAAAGTTTCAAACTTCATATTATCCATAAATCTGGTCTTTATCCAGTTAGCTTTGCGATTGATGAGCATTATCTGCTAATGTAATGGAAGCTGGGAGGGCAGACAAATTTGCTTGCCCCCATTAGAGGTCGTGAGAGTATTGCAATGTAAATGACAACTATCCTACTGCAATTTTGTAAGTAGAATTGAATCATCTACTCCTCGCTCTGATCTATCTGACTTTTAATCAGACTAGAAATTAATTCAAGACGAGTAAGTTTTAAGCATAAGTCAGATCGGCGCCTTGTGATTCCAAGCATAAAAATGATAATCAGACAATTCTTTCTTTTGTTATTGAAAATGATCAGTAGCTTCCTTTTCGTGTTCTACAAACTAAAGAGGAATAGATGTTCCAAGATGGAAGAAGATTACAGGAATAGTTTGTGAAAAGCAGAGAAGTGGCGGCACTGGTTCTACACTTCAGAGGCAGGAGGATCATCTATAGCTTAACCCTGGAAGGTATTATTCAGGTAGAAGTATAAAGCAGCCAGAGCCACCACTCCAACAACTACGGCAACTGGTAATGCCTTCCTGTCAAAGTTTAACTAACCTTGTAAAAGATTGAATTTGCAGTGTGAAATATAAGATAACTAAACTAGTAGATGAGTAATATTTTTTATTACAGAATTAAGCTTACCCGATTGCTTCATCTCTCTGAAGCTCTGCTTTACGTGCTTTTCGAATATCTGCCTGGTTCGCATTTTTAGCCACTGCAGGTGTATATGGCCTAAATCTTCGTTTTGGAGCCCCACATACTGCAAAGAAAAGTTCATTTCATGCAATTAGCCTAGCCCATTCTGCAACTTCCAACTCTCAAACCCATTCTCTAGTCTTATCTCACAACTTTCTGCAACTGACCGTACTTTATGATAAGATTGCGAGCCTATCAACCAATGGAATCATCAACTACGGATAAGATAGCTTATCAAGACAGAACAGAAAAACACCAGTTTGTGGTTTTCATGAACCAAGAATGTACTCTTCATTTCTCTGCAAGTATATACATCAACTCCTAGAAAGTGATAAAACTACGTGATTACCAGGGCAAAAAAACTTGTCAGGCAGCTTCTCGAAGGGAGTCCTATCGTTGTAAATGTAACTGCATCATCAGAAACATACCAAAATTTCCCACATTTCAGTTTAGTCATCGAGATAATAAACTGGACACAAGAAACTGGAAACAAACAAGAAAGTACCCGCAATCACGACATATATAAGCTTGCTTGGAAGCAACACGCATGGAAAATCTAGGAGCAGGAGATGGAGATGCAACAGCCTGGTTCTGAGTGGTGGAAGCAAGCAAGAGGTGAAGTGAAGGTGAAAAGAAAGATGACTTTAAGGCAAAACGATCAATTGGTGCTCTCAGGCCAACACTATTGGCAGTAGGAGCTAAAAGAGGTGATGGTGGTGGTGAAGATTTGGTGGCATGAAGCCTTGTGGTCGGTACACGCAGGGCCATTTTTCTAGCAGCTTCTCTTTGGTCCTCTTCTCAGTCTTTGTTTGTCAAACAAAAGGTGGAGATGAGGAGATAAGAGGGAGAGACATGTAGAGTTGTGTAGTGCTGAGTAGTATTTGGCTATTCGTAGAACATGTGGAAGCGTGGCTGTCATACTCCCCACACAACATAGGCCCTGTTTGAACCACTTTTTGCATACCTTTTGTCCTTGTCATGCTTCTTTCTTAAACAATAAAAAAAAAGTCATAGACTTGGGAAGAAGCCAAATCTAACTTGACCCAAATTAAAGATCAATGTTATAATTCAATTAATAAAAAAGAAATAACTTAAATTTAATCAAAATTTAAACTATAAATTGAAGTAAACTCCAATAGACTCTACGTTTTACGAAAATTAAAAAAAGATTATTAATTATACGCAATTTTCTTTTTATACCATGCAAAAAAGGCTATTTCCATAACTTAACCTTAACCTTCCAGCCACAAAGGATGCCACCGCTATAAACAAGACTTCTAAAAAGAACTCATATTCATATGCTTTTTTATTTAATCCTTCAAAAAATTAAACAATTAGTTTGCCTATCAGGGTTCCAAGTTACCAGACAGTTACACACTTCATTGATTCAGAAAATGGTAATTAATCCTGATAATAAGTTGCCATAAGCTTCTTTATTGGTCCTGATTACAAAGTTTCTTCACTATGGCATAGCAAGTCACAACCCTAAGCCTGCAAAAAGGAATGCATAATCCAAGACATTCTGGTAGAGTCACAATTTACATCTTTTGATATAATCAGTAAATTGATTAGCCACCTCTATTGACCAGAACAGAAAACAATACTAAACCTTTTTCAAGAGGTAACAATCTAACATGCTTATCCATTCTACCAAGGTTTCAGATCACCAACTGGACCTGCAGTCCAGTTTAAGATCCTTTCACCTGCCCTCAAGTAAATACTTCTGTCATGAGGCAATTTGCGTGCAAGTCCATTCAGAACTTGATGGAAAGCATCTCCTGGTTGAGCTGGTTGTGGGAAAAGCATTGCCTGCTTCATTGAGGGGTTTGCAAGCAATCTCTGCTTCCTCAATATTACTTCAGGTGGGATTGAAGTGAGGACTGTGTCCAGATTAGGAACATCTTTTTCATCGACAAAAACTCCGATTTCTTCCCATGGGATTGCATCGGCAAAGGGCAAGACAATGTCGTCCGCTATAATGACAGGAATACAGCCAAATATAACAGCTTCAACCAATCTGGGACTCCATGGAGCCCAACCAAGTGGGCACAAACAGAAGACAGCTCGCTGCATGTCTTCATAGTAAGTTGATGGGTGTTCTGTAGAAATGTCGAAAAGTGGATTGTCCTTGAAGTTTTCCCACACCGCCGCACGAGCCCCTCTGTAAAAAACAAGAGAAAACTTCACCATCCTATAAAAGACGAGAGCAAGAATAGAGCTTAAAACTTTGTTATCTTCTGCTTCATAAAGAAATTAAATAACTCCACCGACATGATTAACATTTTTCAGGGTCAAGATCTATAGCATAATGCTTTCTGCTAACAAGGATTTTCAGTCCCAAGCATAGTTGAGACTTTATTCTATAAAGGTAGACACATGAACAGCTAAGAATTCTTATTTAACATATGAACTACATGATAAGCACCTTGCATAATAGCCACCTTCAGGATCATTTCCCACATCATAAAACAGCCCGCGAAAGTAAACAAAGATGGACCTAGGAGTTTTCTCTGGAATCAGGTGTGTTTGCATTTTCTGGGGAGGAGCATATGGAGGGATTGTTATTGAGCCCTCCTTTAAGCAGACATGATTCCGCTGTCCAAAAGTTTGCACTAATGTTGCACGTTGGAGCAAATGAAGAATCCCTCTTTCAATTGCCTTCTCCTCCTGTAAAAGAAATGTAGAAACTCATCACAAAGACCCTAGCAACAAAAATTAGAAAACTGAATAGAAGTAAGCAACACCTAAGAAGCATAAATCAGGTTGGTTGGTTCAGAATGTACAAAAGGATTTGGTCACGGATCTAAAGAGATCAGGGAAGAAAAGAAGAAACAGTAAATAAACACACACCTGGTAATGGAAGCATGCTCCAAAGTCATGCGGCACTAAGAAAAAGTGATCTGCTCCTTCAGTTCTGTTCCAATAAGGCCAGTTAGAAGAAATGAGTTGTATCGCACTTCTCATCATTCTTGGTGATTTAAAAGGTAAAGGTAAGCCATTTGGTGTCAAATCACATGTGGTGTATACAGGAGTATAAAACCAATCAGCTTCCTCAGGATTGAGAGTACGAACAGGGCTAGATAAGAGAAAGCGATGCATATAGATCTCAGCTGCAAACATGTGATTGAGGCATCTGGGATCCTTTTGCAGAATTTTCTTATTGTATTTGCTTGGAAGTTCATAAACAAAAACTTTCAACCTTCCCACAGGATCATCTTCCAAAACATCACCAGCACTACCTACAGCCAGGATAAGATTGACATTAAAAATCTCATAAATTGAAGCTAACAGTTTTATACTATCAGACATTCACTGACAGGGCAAGAATGATCCTTTACTTATCCCATTTCTTTCCAGCTTAACCAAATCAAATGTCCTCTACATTTCTTCATGTTCAAGACAAAAATGTTTGGAGAACCTCTGTAGCTAAATACAGAAAACTTTCGCTCCTTTCTTTGTCATAGATGAAGCTTCAAAACAGTTCAGCATTTTAAATTCCGACTTTCTCTTGATATCAAAATAGTGAGACACAAAATAAACAGCTTGTTCCAATTTACAAGTAGTTAGTCTCAAGCTAGTATTACCATAGGCTGTAGGTTCAAGTCTATATCATATATCCCAACCACTTTACACCAGCTAGCATAGAAGCCAAAGGCTTTAGACTAAATCGCCGATCACAAGTGTTATGCCCTGAAACAGCCAATGACATCACTACCTCCAAGCCAACCGAAGAGACGATATCTAGATAAGTGACTTAGCTTTTCGCATGAATGACTATCCTATAAATTATTACATTCTTCATTTCCCAAAACTTGCCCTCAATAGCACAACAAAGACAGCTGCAAAAGCATCTCAGCTAAAAGTAACCCACGTCAATCTGCAACTCGCACCAAATTACATCAAAATACATACCCATTGTGATATAAATAGTCTCATTTGTTGTCTGTTTGATTGCATATACCTTTCAGAGCAGTGCTCTGAGTTCACTCGTAACTCTTACCCTATTAAATACTTACATTTCAAAAGGCCATTCTAGTAACTCAATAAATTTAACATCTGAGCGTTCATCTTTACAGCTTCTCATAGACACAAATAAACGTACTCAAGCAGATCCAAAACTTTAAATAAGCAAACCTATAAATCCGATGCAACACAATCTCATCTGCTAACAAGCCAAAACCCTAACTTCAAATGATTAAAACTTTTTTCATCATTAAAGACCAGAAATTCCCATAACAAAAAATCCATTTATCACCTATTAAACAACTGCATCGAAAATGAATATGAAAACACACCTGAAATCCTCTCAGTAGGTTGACTCCTGCCAAGCCCCACGGAGCTAGTCCTCGTCACTAAAACAGCAAAGCAGATAACCCCAACAAAAACCCATCTCCGTATCTCCATTTCCAATACGAAAATGGAAGAAATCAGTGAAATTTCACTAATAAGCAACAGGAGTCGCAAAGACAATGAAGCTTGAAGAAGTGTTATTATCAACGAAACGAAGATTAGCAGGAGTAGATTCTGGTTGAAACGTCACAAAATTAAGTAGTTGGGGAGTTTTCTTGGGATCACAAGAAATGGGTTTTGTCAAATCAACTCTAAAGCAAATCAGGAAACAAAAAAAGAACAGCATCGACAGCGAAGACCAAGCAAATTTTGCTAGAGGAAGAAACAGTGTTCTTTAAAAAGCTTTTAACATATATATTATTTAAAACTGTATTTGCTTAACTGTACAATGGAGGTTTGATGGTAAGTCCATGTCAGTCCATAACCAGAAGCCATCTATTTTCTTCAACCTTTGACCTGTGGATTTCAAGTTAATTATTGTTTATTAACAAAAAGTGAAGATTAGCAATTATAACATAAATTAAATAATACATTAAAAATTCTTAAATTTTTTTAACGTGGGTCATTTAGCAAAAGACTATTATCATAAATTAGCTTTAAGACTATTATCAACGTCTATTTTAAGTCCCTATGAGTTGCGGAATTTCAAGAGGTCTGATATTATATAACCTTATTTTTACTTAGCGGGGAGATTATTTCTGATAGACTCATATATAATGTGTCATGAAGATACTTCAAAATTAAAATTCGATGTGCATTCATATACCAAACGAAAATAATAAAATAAAATAACTAAGTAAATAAGTGAGTGCCACGTCTTGATTGTCTTGCCTCTCGTTTCTCTCTTTAAAAGAGTGCATGTTTGGTCATGCCTTGATTGTGCATGTTTTGAGAGTGTGTTGTTTCTTTTGATCTGTGATTTTTTAGGTCTGCTTTTAGTACTATGGAGTCGGGTTTGCAGAGACTTAGTATTCGTGAGAAAGAAGAAGCTGAGTTTGTGATAGATCCGGAAGATATTCAAAGGGGGGAGATCAACTATGAGCTCTGTCTTCTAGGGAAACTGATGGGTGAAAGAGCGATCAACGCTGAGGCACTTGAGAGAACGCTGCTAAATCTTTGGCGGCTAGTGCGGGGAGCCTTTATCAAACCGATGAACGATAATAATCTCTACATCATCCAGTTTTACCACCCTCTTGATATGAAGAAGATGTTAGCTGGAGGGCCGTGGTCTTTTAATAAGAGCATTCTGTTAGTCCATCAATGGAAGGAAGGAGAGAATCCAGATGATGTTGCTTTCCTTTACAGTGACGTTTGGGTACAATTTCATGGTCTTCCTTTGGGGTTTGCTTCGGAAGCGTTGGCTAAAAGTATTGGAAATCTAATGGGTACATATCTGGAATACGATTCAGCCAACAGAAGAAATTCTTGGAATAGCTACATGAGGGTCCGGGTCAGGATAAACGTTGAAGAATCGTTGATGAGGAAGAAGATTATCCGAAAGCAAGGAGTGGCACTGATGGAAATCTCTTTCAGTTATGAACGGCTTCCTCTTATCTGTTACCTTTGTGGGATTATTGGACATAGTGAATCCAGCTGCCCCATGCTTTTTGAACGGTCGACGGAGGCGTTATGTCGAGAATGGCCGGAGGAGATCCATAATGAGGTAAGAGCAAGAAAGGCAAGAGGGATGACGCAGTGGAAACGAGATCCCGGGACTGTGAGTGGCGCAGATTCTGCTGCAAGAAATTCGGGCGTCATCCACGCGAAATCTGGGGAGGAGAATCCGACTAGAATTTGTAATCGGTTCTTGTTTTATCCGAAGAAGACCATAGTGGACTCGTCTGTTGAGGCTACTTCAAACGTGGGCCACCGTTTCATTGAGCTTAATGGGACCGTAACAGAAGGAAGGGATATCACTATGTTTGGGTCCAATGCTAAAGAAGACTGGGTTCTGGATTTGGAGGAAAATAAAAAACGTCCCAGACAAGGAGAGCTAGGACTCCCTGATGTTGAGGAGATGCATACTGAAGCAGTAGTTGTGTCAACCGCCATGTTTCACTTACCATCGGCCGGTCTGGTTCAGCAGACCCGCCGCGAGTCATGAATCTTTTAGCTTTGAACTGTCGTGGCTTAGGCAACCACCAGACAGTTCGTGCTCTCAAGGACCTTGTTAGGGTCAATAAGCCTTGTGTTCTTTTTCTTAGTGAAACTATTGCATGTTCCAATAAGATTGAAGAAATAAAAAAGTTGTTGAATTATGATTTCTGTTTCTGTGTTGATCGTATTGGAAGAAGCGGCGGACTGGCAATGTTTTGGACGATCGCTATTTCTGCTACTATTAGCAGTTCCTCTAATAACCATATAGAAATGATTATTGATGATTCGTCTATCCCTAAATGGCGTCTTACTGGGTTCTACGGCTATCCTGATTCTGCTCGAAAACGAGCCAGTTGGGAACTTTTACGGTCTCTTTCACGTATTCAGACTGTTCCTTGGGTTTGTTTTGGAGATTTTAATAATCTTTTGTCTAATAATGATAAACTGGGCGGAGGGGTTTATCCAAATTTTTTGATGGAAGGGTTTCGTCATTGCATCTTGGATTGTAACCTTGTAGAAATTCCTTTGCTTGGTTTTGGCTATACGTGGGAAAGAGGTAGAGGTGCAAACTCGCGTGTTTTGGAGAGACTAGACCGTGCTTTTGTTAACAAGGAGTGGATGGATATTTTTCCGTTTCACAGGCTCTACAATCTGGTGAGTGCCACGTCTGATCATACTCCTATAAAGTTGGTGGCTGGTTAACGATTTCCAGTAAAGAGAATCAATCGGTTACGTTTGAAAACAAATGGCTCACAGAGGATGGATTTTCTGATTTTGTTTCGAGGTTTTGGGAGGCCAACGATGGGTTGCATCTTCTGGCTCATATCAAAGAGTGTGGCGTCGGGTTGTTACACTGGCAGAAGCATCTAGGTTCGAACTTTAAGGCACGTATCAGGTCTATTAAGATGAAAATGGCGATAGCCCGTCAAAATCTTCAGTTTGGTTCTTTTCGATCTCTCAAAGCTGAGCTTAACGGTCTCCTTGCCCAAGAAGACATATATTGGAAGCAAAGGTCTAAGGTATTTTGGATGCAGTATGGAGAGGCTAACTCGAAATATTTCCATGCTCAAGCTTCTAAAAGAAAGAGGTTGAATCATATTCATTCACTAGTAGACGTTAATGGACAGCAGGTTATGGACGAAGGGGCGATAGGACATGTCATCCTCGATTATTTTCAGCAGCTCTTTTCAGCGTCAAGGGGTGGAAATTACAGTCATTTTGCTTCGGTTAGATCTGTAGTGAGTCAAGAGGATAATGATCATCTTCTAGCTCCGGTTCGTTTTGAGGAGTTCTAGGCAACGTTGTTCGACATGCATCCAGACAAGGCCCCGGGACCTGATGGTATGAACCCTACATTTTTTCAGAAGTGTTGGGCTATTTTGGGGGCGGATATTTTTGCATCTTGTCGTATCTAGATGGAACAGTGTGCATTTCCGGACACTTTAAATGATACGGTAATTGTTCTGATTCCTAAAAAAGACAACCCCTCGTGCATGAAAGACTTTCGACCCATAGCACTATGCAACGTTATTTATAAAATTATTGCTAAGGTGATAGCGCATCGGTTACAACGTTTGCTACTGAAGATCATCTCTCCCATGCAGTCGGTTTTTGTCCCCAGCCGACTTATTACTGATAACATCATGGTGGCTTTCGAGATCATACACTACATGAAGAATAAAGGAAAAGGGAAAAAGGGGGAGGCAGCCCTTAAAATAGATATCAGCAAAGCCTATGACCGTGTAGATTGGGATTACCTTCGGTTTATTCTGTTAAAGATGGGTTTCGATAACAAATGGGTGGAGCTTATTATGATGTGTGTCACTTCTATGAGATATTTGGTGGCGTTCAACAGTTCCGAAATTGGACCTATTATTTCGAAGCGTGGTTTACGGCAAGGGGACCCTTTGTCACCATATCTTTTTATTCTCTGTGCTGAAGGTTTATCTGCTTTGCTAAGAGAAAGCGAGGCTCGAGGGGATTTACATGGGGTGACCATCTGTCCTGGTAGTCCTAGTGTTTCCCATCTGTTTTTCGCCGATGATAGTTTCTTATTTTTTTCGTGCGAACGTTTCTAAAGGACAAACCATGAAATGGATTCTTGGCATCTATGAAGATGCTTCTGGGCAGGCTATCAATTTTTAGAAGTTAGGTATTATGTTTAGTTCAAACACAAAGCCTTCTGAAAGACGAGCAGTGGAAGATATCTTAGGGGTGAATACGCCGATTGATCACGAGAGGTATTTGGGTCTTCCCTCTCTCATTGGGAGGAAGAAGAAACAGGTTTTTGCTTTTATTAAAGATCGTCTTAGTAAGCATATAAGGAGTTGGAAGAATAGGTTGTTGTCCAAACCAGGGAAAGAGATTGTGATCAAGACGGTAGCGCAAGCCTTGCCAGCTTTCTGTATGAGTGTTTTCCTTTT
>JANIHZ010000006.1:68386103-68401131 GCA_027478365.1 Erythroxylum rufum | reverse complement strand
AGAATAAAATGTTGACATCAGCAATTTGTGAAGCTATTTAAATTGCACAATATATGAAGCCAAACTTACCTCCCAGAGTTTGATATAGTTGCATTGTGCTGTTTGCAGGGTACCTGATGTCTGTTGTGACAAAGGCATGTTTACCGTGGAGTGGCTGACCCCAATTGATTGTATCCCACTTTGTACTTGTTGAGACATTCCTGGAGTAGGTATCATCGTACCAGTAACAGTACCAGAAGAAACACCTGATAGACCAAGACCATTCGTCACACTCTGATTCATGCTAATTCCACTTTGGACCATTTGAGTTCCAGAAAGGAAAAAAAGAGGGTAGGTATCAATTTTTGACAATGAAGAAACAGAGATTCATTTCCATTCTTCTTCCTGAAGGTCAAAATCAGATTAAAAGAACAGAACTTTGTGACCATCCAAAAACAGAGAGAGATTGCCGCTAGAAGCTGATGCCAAGGTGTTTTTCGGGAAAAAGAACTGATTCTAACAACGTTACAGCAAGGAAGTGATGCAGATTCAGGGTCAAAATGTAATGATCTGCACAGTTTTTGCCCAGACAAACTAAAACAGGGTGTGTGAGTACATAAGAAGCAAGCACTTTTAACAAAAACTTGGTCTATTTGCCAAACAAGCAGAACAGAGTCTCGTTTAGCATTCAAGAAGGCGACGATCACAACATCTCTCCATAAACCAAACCACAAGACACTAACAAAAGAGCCAGAAGATCACTAAAAAAACCAGAAGACTGAGAAAAAGAGATACGAAAAGAAAAGGCAAGAAACGCACCTAAGAGAAGCGAGAAAAACGAACAAAATAACGCAAAAACAGGAGGAATGAGAAAGCAGAGTGAAATGAGGTAGGTGAGGGCTTGTTTGGTTGTTAGCTTATCAGCTAAAAATCAGCTAACCCAACCAGCTATTTTTAAACAAGCTCCTATGGAGGAGCGTTCTGTGTGGATAAACTGATATATGTTTGTTTATGTCCATTTTGCCCTCATTAATTTTGTCTCTCACGCTCACGGCTCACGGCTCATTCCTCTTTCTCCATAGTCTTCTTTCCTTCCCTCTGTTTGTCTCGCTGTCTCAAACTCACGCATCTGCTGCTTCGTTCGTTCACTCCCACGCATCAACGAAAGAGAGTAGACCAAATGGAGAGAAGCTTTGTAGTCGATTTCGGTCACCGAAGGGAACTGTTCTCCTCCTCTGTTTGTCTCGACTATATTTTTCCATCTCTACCGTGTCTTGGAGCTATAACTGATCGGAGTTACTTCTCCGACCGCCATCCCTCACACCATAATTAAATTGTTTTGTGCTCTGAGATTTTAGGGTATGTCTGCACTAATTTTCAGAATCTCTCATATTTAAGCTGTTTGTGCATGTGATATTTCATTCTATCGACCTTATAGGTTTCATTTGGGTTGTTTGCTGAATTCAAAGTGAATTCTCGGTTAGTAATTTGCGTAGCACAGTAAAAACCCTAATTAATCTTCTTGTTTCTCTTGCACAACAAAAAAAAAGAAAAACCCCTAAAAATCTCCTTATGTGTAGAGTTTGCTTTTGATGTTATAGGCTTGTCGTTTCATAAATTTCCATCTTCTTTATATATGGAGGCCTGCTCTAATTCTTTGTTCTGTGCTGCTGTAGCTTTTGAGATTCACTGAAGCAGAGTTTTTGCTTGCTCAGTACTGCTTGCCACGACTTAAGTATGGTATGTATGGTCTTTGACCCTTCTTGTTTCATGCATTGTTATGTACTTCCCTGCTGGTGATGATTATTCTGAGCTTTTACTTTCTATTACCTTTACGGCGGAAAGTTGGCTCTGTAATGAACACCAAATGGGCCCGCTTCTTCGAATTTGCACGACACTTCTTGCCCTTTTGAATCAAGGGTGGGCATGAAGTCGTGGAATAGCATGTTGATGGTTGTCAATTTTGTTTATGTTCTTGTTTTGGATTAAAGTCTTGTTGTATGTTATGAACTGCTTTTGAGACCAAGGCTTATTCTCAATTGTGCAGTACATGGTTTTCTGAAGTATAGATAAAAGAGATGAAGTTAAATCATAGGGTTAAGGAATTATGATCAGTCGTTTCTCAAACCTACTAGATAATTTGGGGGAGCCTTTTAAATCACTATCCTGTTGTGAATTCTTAATTTGGAGCTTGTCCTATCCTTGGCTTCATTATCCTCATGCATGAATGTTTCTTGATACTTCAAAACCTTGTGCTGCGTACTGGTTAACCTTGGAGTTAAGTTTATAAAGCATGGTTTAGACATTAAATTGTTTTCTTTTTCGTTGTGGCAAAACATAGCAATGCTTTGTTGGGACAAAGCTGCTGTACTTTGTATCTTATTAATATTTTTTCCCTTAGCATAAAATTAGGGTATATAAATGGTGCTGTTAACCAAACAAGTTAGATGTGTCACTTCCAACATGCTTTTCCCAAATGGTAATAGAAGACTTTTTTATTGCCATGTGAATAAGGTTGACTGCTGGCAGATGCCTTTGATGGACTATCTTCATTGCTAGGGGCTGTTTTGATGGGAAGGATGTAACTGGTTTAATTTTCATATTGATTAGGAAGGGAAGAGGCAGTCTGTGCTGCAGCTCTGCTTAAAATAGTTGTTTTCATTTTATGCCATCTTTGAAACTTGCAATGTCTTTGTACTTTAAACCAGAAAAAGAAGCATAACAAGACTGAATATGAAAAGAAGAGATTCAAGTTTATCATCTTGATTGAAATAACAACTAAATGAGCAGGAAGACTATGGATTTAACTTTATTTATTAATTTTCCCAGGCTTCGAGAATTCTTGCAAACTTAATTTTGATGGGCTCTGGAATCCTGTTGAGAGGATTTGCTCAAGCATACCGCCAGGCACTTGCAAGTATGGTTTTCCTTCCAAATTCAGAACATAATATAGTTGTTTTTTTTTTTCTTTTTGTATAGAACTCTAATAGTTGTATGAGTTCACATCTATGTTGCTGAGTTCACTTTTCGGTTGTATTCATAATCCTTATTTCTTATTTGGATATACAACTTTGAATCCTATTCTAGATGCTTCAAAATCTGGTGTTGCTCAAGAGACAGTGCAGAATCTTAGGAGAGGGAGCAAAGTCATGGCTGAAGCCGAGGCAAGGCAGATTTTAGGCATTTCTGAGAATTCAACATGGGAAGAAATTGTGAAGGTTTGTATAAGCATTCTACTTTCTGATTCATATCTTGGTAGGACATGATACTTTTCACTATACCCTCACCTTGTGTAACTAGAAAAAGGAGTGAAATTTTATTCATTTTAAACTTTGAATTGTTGCATCATGTGATGTTTCAGCTTAATTAATTAAGTCTCCCAGCTATTTAAATGTTTTTCAAATTTTTATAGTGTTGGATCAAACGTTAAGTTCCGTCTAGCCATTGGCTTTACATATTGTATAGAACTTCTCATTCATGAAATAAGAGCTTAGAGGACTTGATGTTTTTTTGTTCTACATTCCTATAAAGGACTTCAAAACAAAAAGTTTTTGTTATTTAAGGTATGACACCAGTTAGTTAAATATTAGAGTGATGCATGAACTTTGCAAGGAAGATTGTTTTCCACATACTTAACAAGTTGAATTCTTAAGGGTACTGTTGTGCTCAATAATTCCAAATGTTCTCGTCGGGTACTCACAATATCGATTGTTCTTTGCATGTAGAAATATGACACATTGTTTGAGCGGAATGCCCAAACTGGAAGCTTTTATCTCCAGTCAAAGGTTCATAGAGCTAAAGAATGCTTAGAAGCAACATATCAGAAGAAGGGTGAGGGAGCTATTAATCCATAACTTGTGTAATCTGTGTCCTTCCAAAATTCTTAAATTCGTTTTTGATCTGCTTGATATGAGTGATGTAAATTAGATAGGAAATTTTCAAATATCAACTATAGTTTTTTATCCTTACTTTTCACACTGTTGTTCTCTTAATTGTATTTCGATATGTGGACCAATGTTTAATGACTCCAATGCATCTGGGATTGCCTGTGCCTGGATCAATTAGGGGAAAGAGAAGTAATGTTCCTTGTTAGTTCAAACTTTCCGTGGTCTTCATTGCTGAAGACGTGTACTGAATGGGTGTCATTAATAATGATAACCACTGAATAACATTCCAACTTCAGATTAATACGGCAGGGCAGGCTAGAAATAGTGTTTATGGTTCTTGCTTGGAGAAAAACATCCAAGAGGCTACAGAATTCCTGTAAAGTGATTAGCTCTTAAGAAAGTTTGATAACGTCAATTTTGATTGTGACTGCCACGAACACAAGCACTTTCATCTTAAATTGCTTATCATTTACAGACGTTATGATGGGAGTTGGAACTTGAATCTTGAAAATGCAGTTCTTGGAAAATTGGACTAGAAAAGCTTAGTATTGTTATATTGCTTTCCACATGATGGTAGATAGTAACTAGAAAGGCCTGAAATAACCTTTTGATACCCTTCACATGGTTTTTGTCTTTATAGGTAGGACACAGGCCTTGTTGGTCTCACTTAGCTGCTTTCCCTGTATGATTATTATACTCAGAGTAAAAGTAAATGAATCCAACCCCAATTTAGTTTAGCAGAAACACCCATTTTTACATTAATTTCAACTTTTATGATATTAAAAAATAACTTGGTCATAAAAGTTCGTTGACCATCTAGTTGAGTCTAATTTTTAATGTTATCGAGCACACGGATGTTTGGAATTCCTGTTCTGTTCTGGAAACCTCAACTTACACACAGCAATTTTTAAAGAGAGAGCTCCACCTCCACGTACCGCACCAATTGATACTGATGTCATACCAATTTTATGAACAAACATTAGCATTCTTCAAAAAGAAAGTCAACCTTCAAAGCTAAACAAATATGAAATCAGATCCGAATTTAGTCATCAAAAGGGCAGCAAAGTTTGAACACAAGAAGTTCCAAGAAATCTGCAGAATTGGGCGGCGCCGTTTTGACTGCCTTTTCGGCTCTGATCCATCCCCCGTCCCACAGCTTTCGTGATTCGATGTGACCAAACCACGCTCAGGAGATCTCAGCACGAGCACGCAAGATTTTCTTTTCTAGTCTAAAGCACTGATTTAATAAAAGATAGAAGAAGAAAACATGCTTATCTCTCCAGATAAGTTAATCAAGCAAGCATAAGATAGTAAAAAGTAACAAAAAGGGACAATTACAAGTGCCAAGGAAGATTAGATTCCAATATCAGAAATACTGCTTACTTCTTCTTTTTTTGTCCTTGAGTTAATCAGTTTTGTCTCATTCAACTATGGATTCAATAATACAGAAATTGAATTCAGCCATTCAATAATATAAAAAAGTGGACATTCCTACTGTCCCAAGGAATTCAAAGCATCCATGCCTTACACGCCTATAATATTTATTATTATTATTATTATTATGTAACGAATGACTTCAAATGGGAGTAAGACAGACCCCTTCCAAGAAGCTTCTAAATAAGTCATTTACATGTAAACATTGTCAAAGTACCGAGAAAGTTACAAAGAAATGAATCACGAGGGTGTTGTTTCTAATGCAAGTATTCCTTGTTATGATGCTGATTTGGAATTTAGCCAATAGGGTTATTGTGTGTATATATTACATTTCCATGACTTTTACTAAAAGACTGAAAAACAATAAATTATTAAATAATTTTTTTTAATCTTATAAATAGTGATTAATAGTGAAAGAACTGTTATTGTTAATTTAGATAATGACTTGTTGGGTCGAATCATTATATATACTACTTTTTATTTAGAGACTTCCAATGGTTCATTGTATTCAATGCCTTTCTTATATTGCCTCAAACATTGTAAAGTCTAATACATCTTTTATAGATATCTTCAAATCTTTTGGTCATTGATGTGTAAGATTATACCTTCTTGATTTACATCTTTTATAGATTATAATTATATCTTCAAATTTATCACTAATCTAAATGGGGAAAAGCTATGTATAATATGTAATTATTAATGGCAAACTTCGGTACACAAGCCTTAGTTTGGATTGAAGGAAAGCAAGAGAAAAGAAAGGAAGAAAATTGAACTTCTATTAGTTTCCACTGTTTAGACAAAAATAAGCAAAGGAAAAGTGAGAGAATGGAGAGGAAATTGAGGGAAGTTTATACCAAATATATTTCCTGTCAAATTAGTGGGAAAGGAAAAGAAATCTAAGATAAGAGAACCCTAATATATGTAAATTACCATAATATCTTTATCTGTGTATGCTGAAGTTCCATAATCAAGGGCATAAAGGTCTCAAAAAATTATTTTGTCCAATATAAATTTCAATTCTCTCCTTTAATAAATTTGGAAAACAAACAGAGGAAAGAAAGTTTCATTTCTCTTCCATTCTTTTCTCCTCAATATTTCCTTTCTTTCCCTTATGTAAGTAAGGATCCAAACAAAGGCTAAGGACTTCCTATTTTACGAGAGTCGGGATCTGGTTGTAAGGAACTAAATATGTATAGTCGATAAAATCATATATTTTTCAAATAAAAAATTCTTTTTTAACAAAAATAATCACTAAAAACTATCAATTGTTGGTCAAGTATTTAGTATCATCTAACTAATATTTGGAGTACTCTTGGCGACAGTAAGAGTAAAAATATAACAACAACAACAACAATATTAACAATTTAATAAAAATTTCACTAATGCGTAAAATTTGAAAAAATTTAATACTACACAATCTTACCTTTTTTTAATCTTTGAATTGAACTAAGGTTCCAATTTTACGACGGACTTAATTAAAGACGACTTGATTTAGTTAACAAAAATAACTTTGTTTTATTAAATTAGTAAAATGATATCATATTGTTAAATGAATAAATATGAAATTAATAAAGATAATATTATTTTATTAAATAAATAAGACAAAACAAAATGCTTAAACTGAAATTTGAAGGATTTAGCATATAAATGAATCAGACATATTTTATATGATACTATAATAAAAAAATTTAAACAATACTATTTATAATATAAAATTATCCCCAGACTCTTTCAAACGATCCAAGTTTGGTAGACGTGGAACAAACCAGACCGGAGACTTGTCCGAGTCTATATAATATAAGATCAGATCAGACTCATGACTTATACGAAACGTGTCAAAAATTGCTACAAGAAGCAAACGCTAACGACACGTAAGTCAACCTTTTGTCTTTCTAGTAAGTAATAACTGTACGCTTTCCACCCTCACTTTTGTCTGCTTTTGGTCACTCTCGCCGAATTCCATGACAACTTGCATCCTTTGGAGTTTCCGAGTTGCATTTGAACTGCACATCTGATGTCTCAAACCCTACGCGTTCCGTCTGCTGTTCTGTCTCATTCACCATGGAAGCACTTGATCAAGGCATCTACCCACGAAATGACTATTTCAATGTATTCTATAGAAAATGGACTCTTTACGTATTATATATATATGATCGTTTGAAAGCAACAGACGTGTCAAGTTCTCCATTTTCGACTACCCTTTAGTTTTCTTTACTAGAAGAACCAGGACTCCACGCCTGGAGGGATGGACGGTGCGAACACTACCTTCGAATCGCGACATGAATGGTGTATACATGGTGTGCATAAGCATGCATGCATGCAAGACATCGACTTTGGTGTTATGTTTTTACCAAGTACGTAACCTCCTACAACGTACGACTAGATATGATGTTTCGGTACCACACCTCGGTCGGTTTTTGCTCAGAGAGGAAGTAGAAACGAAGAAGACGGGAGCTATTTTATAAGCAGACGTATTCATTTGGATATAGTATAGCTGAATGAAGAAGAGGTTAGCTTATAGTCGAGTTACGTTTACGTACCTTGGAGATACTATGGCTGTCGATAGGAAAGAAAAAGATAATTTGTAATCTGTTCTAAGATTATCTTTTCCTTCTTATGACTTATTTACATATAAGTTTCATGTTTTCTTTGAAAATCATTCAGTTTGATGTTGTTCATTTGACAAAAACTGAACTACTAAGAGATAATCCTTTTCGTATAAACAAAATTACGAAATACATAGCACTTAATAACCCTTTTTCAGGGATACATGTTCAACTTGGATGCAAGTAAGCAACACAAAGGAAAAGAAAACATGGAGAGTATGGAAATTAAAGCAATTGAAAAGAGAAGCACAACAGGTTTTTGGGAAATTATGATCCCGGGTTTCTCGGATCGAAGTTCCTACTATTCATAGGATTATCAGAACCAGGATAAGAACTTCCAAACATATGAAATGGAAGTCCTACATGTTCCGGTGGATAAGGCAGATGTTGAGAAGACCTTGACGAAGAAGAAGAAGATGTTGTTGATGAAGTCCGTTGCAGAAACGGTTCTCTACTGTAAGAACCTGGTAATGCATAGTGCATTCCATAGTCTCCACCTGGGAAGACCTGCTGATGTTGAAAGAGATTAGCGTATGGTTCATATGCTTGTGGAGGAGGGAGAGAAGCAATTGGATTCGCGGGTCCTTGTGCATGCAAATCCAGACGAGTGGTCAAGTAGCCTAATTCACTTCTTCCTTGAACTCTTTCAGGGAAGTTGAGCTTGGCTTTGCTTCCTTTGAACCTAAGTGCAGCTTCATCATACGCAAGTGCTGCAGCCTCCGCTGTGTCGAAAGTTCCAAGCCATACACGAGCAGCTTTCTTTGGATCTCGAATCTCTGCCGCCCATTTCCCCCATGGACGTTGCCTGACTCCTCTATAATGTCTTCTCCTGGTATTCCCTTCAAGAATCAACCAAGAAATACATGGATTTTTTAGTAGTCAGCGACAAATATAGGCTGAACATTTATAAGTAAGATGTCCATATTCCATTCTATTTTTTCTCGTAAGATTGCACTTTGAAGTATTGAACAAACGGCTAGAGAAAGATTGTGGAGCAAAATCAAAAGCATTAAGGTTGGTTTGGCATTTGGGAGATTGAAATGAAGTGTAAGTGTAACCCTAGATCAAAGCCCGAGGTGGAAGATGATCTATTTAAAAGGGGATCTATGAACTTAGGGTTGCTCTTGGAAACAAAGAGAAAGGTAGAAGACAATCAGTATTTTACATATTACTGCGATTAGCATCACTTTTGGTATCCATAGTTACCTGCAATTCAAATAAACGACAATAGGAAGTCAAAAGTTGGAACACAAAAGTTATGGTAGCTAGTTCATCAAATCATTATCACATCAGACATACGATGTTTATCGAAACAAAAAAGTTGTAACTTGGATCTGCTAACTAATAACTGCAAGCGCTAATCAAGATGACTACTATATACCTTGATCTTGGATGGGTTGAGCCTGTTCAGGCTCTGGGGTGTTGGATTGCTGTGTAGGTGTAGATGAAGACGATGAATCTTGCAAAACCTGATCTGGGTTATTGGTGTTGCTTCCGATAACCTGAGCTAGGGCTGTTACCATAACGTTCATGTCATATTGAGACCGAGCTGAGTAGACAGGGAAGATGTGATCTTCCTCTTTCGTCTCCGGTTCATCGGATGAAAAGGGCCTCTTCCCATGTCTTCGATCCACCTTGTAAGTTGATAAGTGTAATATTGAAATTACTCAAACTTTCCTCCCTAAACAGGCATGCAAAAGCTAGGAATCACTCATGGAAGAGCTTAACTAGGTTTTTACATACGTGAAGATCAAAGAAGTGGAGTATATGGTACGAGCGAAGAGAATAAGAAGGAAAGACCAAAGAAAAAGAGGGATGGGTCTTGGTGTGAAATTGAAGAAGTGTTCACTGCAAGTTTCGAATAATACTTTAAACTGTTGGCACATCAAGGATGCATAGCAAAAACTTCATCGTCCATTCAGTGTACTGTACTCTTTTATGTTAAATCAGTATGAAATCTCTGAGCTTTTTCATATTTGTATCAAAAGCTTTTCGTCTATTGCAAAAAGTGATTCGTGCATATCCTTTTATATTTTTTACCAAAGTCCTATGTTCTTCTATCCAAATTTTACGTGTCGAAAGTTCATTATTCAATTTATATTAGAGACCCTTTACTTTAATTTATTATAACTTTTGTAAATATATATATTAATTCTTACCGTCAACAATTTTCATAATAATATATAATTATGATGTAATAAATAATGATCTCTTCACCCTTTGGATGACAATCAAAGTCTATCGAAAGATTAACATTTAAACATTAAAATTGATTAATATACTTTGGAGTTATGTATTAGAACTCTGGAAAATTTACGGCATCAAACCAACATAGTTTTAAGAGTGTAATAATTCAAATAACGACAACAACCAGTAGAAATTATGCTGACATTTTGGGTCTAAAGATGTCTACCAATAGACAGCTTTATTATCCTTAACTAGTAGAAAGACTGTTTCCAAATGACCTACAAGAAGAGAAAGAGAAAAAAAAAAAGAAAAGTAATCTTACAACAACAACAATACTCAGTAAAAATTTCGTAATATTGGAAGTCTGAGGAGATCCAGCAAAGACGTTATTTCCAAATGACTCATCAATAGAGAGAAAGAAATAATAATAATAATAAGAATAAAAAGGTAATAATAATAATAATCAGCAAAACTTTCTTCTAATGCCTAATTGCATCCCTGTTTCTAATTTAGTCTTTTAGGCGTCTTTATTTTAATAATCATTCAAGTTAAATTACCAATTAAATTTATAACATATTCCATTGTATGTATTAACAGTTTTTTTCTATGTTTTTGCTGAAATTATGAAACAAACATGATAAAAATTATACAAGTTCTTAGATTTCCTAGTAATATAAAAGGACTAATTGCATGGTAATTATTATTAGGAAAATTTTTTTTATAATAATAATTTTTTTACTGTTTACGATGAAATTAACCCCGTAATAATATGTGATTATCCTCCTATAGGGATTGACCGACCCTACAAATCTGAATAGACTTATTAGGCTTTTTATGTGAATAAGAGATCTGAAAAAAAAAAACGCGAAAAAAAGAAGTTAGTGATTGATTACAAATCTCAAATAAATTATATGCATGTAACTTTTTGCAAGGGAATGGACGAAGGATTATTGATTATTGGTTTCAAACTTAGGGTTGAATGAGTAAAATAGGCATTATGGCTACTCACACACATGCCAGAAAAAATAAACGACAATCGTTTTCAATAATCCGATCTGGTCGGTAGCGATTCTCTTTCTAATTGATAGTGGCAGAAACATTGACTTGAACATTCTCCACTGAAGCTGACTTCATTGCTTATGGCATAGAAAGACTGTTTTTGTCTAACAAATAAAACAGGACCTTGGCATCAAAACAGAGGTTTGGCCAACGCTTATCTTAGACCAGCCGCCCCATTTTCTCACGCATTCCGTATGTGAGATAGTTGTAAAACGTAATCAAACAAAAGGCGTAATGTTGTTAGTATTTGATGAGTTGAATTGAAAGCGAAACAAATAAATAAGCACTTCATAAAACCGTCATCTTAAAAGTTCCCATTTTTGTCAAATTCATAACCAAATAGCTCTGTTTCACTGTCGAAAAGAATGGGAGATGGGATTATAGACAAGTTCCAAACTGACAAAACAAATACAAAACTGGTCCCACAGATTTTATGAAATCAAATTTGAGAACAATGGCCATTACACTGTATCTTTTGTCCTTACTTCACCTTTGCAAGACAAACTCGCTTCGATTGACTTGGCAATTCTTCCATTTACATGTATAGAGTGCATCTGTGATAGGCGCCTTGCTTGATTCATCGCACAGTCACTCGAGGGTAGTAAAAGTAACTACGCAAAGCTGGAGGTCTCTGAAAAACTTGTCCAGCCAGCGGAAATGAGCTATCGTTAAATAGGAGAAGCGTGGTGATCGTGCATATAACCTATACTGACAACATGATATTGGCTTTGTTACCACCAGCAGGTATTTGGCTATGTGGACAAGACGGACAACTCATTCCAAAGCACAGGAGAAAATAAATTGCCATATGTACACTTGTTTACGTGATTATATATTTGGTTGAATGTTTCGGGATCGCATGTAGGTTAAAAACTGGGTTGGTAGTTCTGCTAGAAGTCCTTGAACAACAGAAATTTCTCCACCTGCAAATATGAAGTTTATGACCACCAAACTAAAAACATTGGATTCTGGTTGATTACAAAGTTTGTTACACTTACTTTGAACGTCTCGGAATGGTACAAAGTGAACTATATCACGCGAAGCAACACGTCCAGATAAGGTTTCCAGTCTCTCTCCTTTATCAGCATCTAAAATCTGTGGATCAATAGCCAAAGTTCAGAAACTGGAGCTCTTCAAGAAATAATCAGGTTTCTAATCAAAACTATCATTATTCCGGTAATCAGACTTTTGAAATTTCGAAAAAGGTACGAAAGTGAAAGAGGTACCTCCATTTCTTTGAAGTCAGCTCCTCCAACCCCAACAATGAGGATAGATAGTGGTAGGTCAGACGCTTCCACTATGGCATCTTTTGTTTCTTGTAAATCAGTAACAACTCCATCCTACAACAATCAAATACTAAAAAGTCTATTTGGATTTCAAAGAAGTGGTAGTTTAGGTCTTTGAAACAGCATGATGGCTAAAGTTACAAGCACTTGATGGAACAAAATTTGGCAATTCTTGAAAGAATGATACCGTAATTATTAACAAGATATAGTATTTTCTTGCTCCATTTGCAAGAGAATGGCTGGCAATTTGTGCAGCTCGGTTGATCACAGGTCCAAAAAGTGTTGGCCCAGCCAGAGAAACATTGAAGAGGGCAATGGAATATGCCATCATAATTCCTTGGATTCCTTCAACCTGAGAGAGAGAAACTTATGCATCTCAATGGGCGATCTGTGAGTAAAGAGGGAAAATCATGGGGCGAACAAAGCAAATTGATGGAACACTCACCTCACAGTCATTCATGCTTCCGCTCAAATTGAAACAATGATTAACTGGACCATCAATAGGCCGGGCTCCAAATCCCCAAGCATAAAAGCGCTTGTCAGAATCATAGAACTGCAAGACCTCTCCAACTTCTTCAATTGCCTGAAAATTTTGGCCTTTTAATTGGATGGTCTAACCAGATAATTAAAAAGAAAAAGAATAGGGATGGACAGTAATTATTCACCCGTTGATATTCATTTAGCCGTCCTGAGTGATCAATGTAATGCAAGGAATCAGGAAGGCGAGGATTTCCATTTGAAGCTGAAAATGATATGAAAAAATTAAGAAGATATTAGAGAAACTTTAATGTGTTCGATAATTTCTCATTAATAATTATCGGGATTAATCACACTAAGGCCCATGTGGTATTCCTAACTTTCAAAAAGCTCTTTTGGTTTCAATTTGATGTACAACTTGTCAATCCTGTAGCAAAAACTAAATGAGGTACCAGTAAAATCAATAGCCACCATGAAGCTCAGTTCAAATCCTGCTCTCTGGTAATCCAAAAAAGTATGTTGGTTGCTTTCAGAGAATTTGTCTACATACAGCTGGCTTTTTAGTACCTGCAATGAATCAAGTAAACTCAGAATTTTGAAGCTGAAAATAGAAATGTAGTTATAAAACCAATTAACTAGTAGAAAAACCTTGTTTTGTTGATTTGGCCCAGCAAAAGTGGGTAAAAACAGATTGCCACCTCCCCCCTTCGAGTGAAGATTTTCAAGGTCTGTCAGAGATTTTTGAATTTTTCTGACAATTGAATAAGAGAGACCACTGTCATGAGGTGTATAGACATGGGGAGAGAAGGCTGAAAGGAAGATCAAAAGGAAACCCGCATATACCCAATCAAATCATGTTTGCCATTGCTATTGAAGTTGAAGCACTCTATGATTAGTGGACTCTCCTGCAGATTACATAAGAGTATAAAACATTTCTGGAAAACAATAATCAGTAAAAATATCTATTTCAGCGTATAGTGAAATTACTGAACTCTACTGATCGTTGCCTATTATTAGACACATCAAAACCAAAAATGCTCCAACTACAGCAGATCCCTTTATAGGTAGTATGCTCCTCAGATGAGAAAGAAAGTCACATATCCTAGGAAACTAGCTCGAACCAACAACGAATAGGACAGCATATTAAAAATTGGATGTAAGAAGCAAAGATTAGATCCATATCTGGATGTACGATTCATAACAGTTGCCACCTGAGCCCAGATGAAGACAAACCTTACCTTGCTTCCCACTTGTTGCATGTTCAAAAAAACTGGTTTCCATGTGGGGTTGTAATCATTCTTTAGCACTTCTGTTTTGCACACAGGTATGGGTGGCCCTCTCTCAACAGTTTTTGAGATAACCAAAAAAGGATCCTTCATGCAAAAAAAAGACAAAAAAACAAGTAACATATCTAGTTCCTCATAACATATTTAATTAAAGAAAGAATAATAACAACCCAGTAGGGCATACAATTCTGGAGAAGAGATCCATGTGCTCCAGATCTGAACACCTCAATATCAATTCTGTTGTAGTTTTTGAGTTAATCAATTCCTCTGCATGTACAATAAATTGACCACAATGTCCGTGGTGAATTGATAAAGTAGAATCTTCTCTACGTACGAGAGGCAAGGTCAGCGTCCGGTCTGGTTTAATAACAATCTGCACAAACAGAAAGATGAAACTAGCTTAATATTCATAGTGATACGTATTCAAAAGCCTATCAGATTATTTAGTTGTTGCAAGTGTAGTTCATAACATTAGGCAGTAGTGCAAGGGTGTTAGGACACTAAGAATGGTGGTTGTCAATCTATAATGGTACAAAAATAAAGGAATAAAAAGACGTCTTCATTTTATACCTGAGGCAATGCACAAGATGCTTCGCCAAGAAACTGTTGCTCTTCAAGCTTAAGCATCTGCATTCATTGAATTGTTTGATTAGTCATATCTTAACTTGTGAGGATGAAACATTTTCCACATTCAATAAAACCTATTCATTTCCTAAAATATGCAACTCAAATTCATATGGAGGTTGTAATATTGTTAGGACCCAAAATCCTAACAAGGTCTATTCCAATAATCAACACAACACCAGAAACACAAGCAAGAAAACAGT
>JANIHZ010000006.1:68324730-68336892 GCA_027478365.1 Erythroxylum rufum | reverse complement strand
TATGTTGTACTTAGCACTAGATATTATGATTTTTATTATTCCAATTTTATAAATTTTTAAGACATACAAATCAAAATCTTTACTTATTATTATTAAAGTAATTTTGATTTAAAGCATTCGCATAAATCTGCTCTTTATATTTTATATTTAGAAGCTATATTTTTATATGCTATACAACCCGATTGATATCTAAAAATCCTAACAATCCAATAAATTTAGATATGAGCAGTAAATCGTAAAAACCGATGAATATAAATATAGATATAGGTTAACTCAAAACATAAATATGGATATGAATAGAATAATATTCAAACCGAACCCTACCTATTGCTATCGTAACGGGGACATAAGAATCACATACGTTCATACATCAAATATCCAGAGCATAACCCAACACAAAAACAAAGAAGGATTTGTTAGGACAATGTCTTTGGGCTTTCGATCATACTAAAATGGCTAATAATAGTATACGGATTCATACACATCACATATAAAGTCCAAAAATCGTAACTTTTCTTTATTTAAGGATGGCAATGGATAGTAGCAAGATGGGTTTTTATTAGCTTAACATCAAGCAAGCAAAGTAAAGCTGTGAAGTATGGGCATTGACAAGGAATGAGAATAAAATAATGGCAAGAAACGTTATTTCATTGACAGCATATGAGCACTTCAAAATTTCTACAACCGGGATGTTACAATGAAAATGTATTGCTGTTCTTCCTTGAGAAACGGCATCCAGGCGTAGGGTCAGAAACAGAACCAGCAAATGACTCGAAAAATCATAGTAAGAGACCAAAAAAGGATGAAATAAGATACAAAATTGAAACCGAAGTGCAGATCAATCACCGATCAAGTCATGCATAGTTGGAGAGAACTTCTGTACATAATTCTCTTCAGTCATGACAATCCAAAACTTTCAGCCTTCATTAAGCCATTTTCTCTACACTCATAAGTGGAAAAAAGGTAGCAGAACTTCTTGAGGAATAAAAAAGACCTGGAAGCAACTCACTTGGCTCCAAATGTGATTCATCAAAAAGTGCTTCTCTATAGCCAAAAACAGATTTGTCAGGCCACCCAGAGATATAGTCGGGGTGGATGCATCTTTTCAATACTGTAGGGGTATATACAGTTAGTGCCAGGTGGAGAGCAGATTGCTCAATCGCCACCTGATGATGAGTCTGTCGCATTGGAAGAGTCCTCCCCACCGGCCAATGTTGAAGGGTGGTTCTCCTCACTGCCATTTGTTCGAGGCTTACCCAATCTTGGTCTAACATTTGCACCCATAGGGAAGGGCTCCTGCGCGGCAGAGAATTTTGCTTCAGTAAATTATGAAGAAATGTAAATGGCATGATTCGCATGAAAAACCAGATTCACGAAGGTAATTCTTTGAAATTATCAGAAGGAAACTGCAAACATCTTACTGGATCACCAGCATTTGGACCATCTGTATGGAAGAGTATTGGGCGACAGCGTTTGTCCTCATTCATCAAGCTTGAGTTCTGGAAATGGGCAATAAGAGCAGCTTTCCCTTGAATCCTAGCATAAGCAAGAGATGCCACCTTCTCACTGTTAAACTTCTCCCACTTTTTGCCATTAAAAGCCTGAAAAAGAGATTTTCTTATCATGTTAACTTTGTGTTCTGAATGGACAAACATGGAAAGAGGATACGCTATTTTGTCACAGAAAGGAATAAAATGGAACAATTCAATTGACTAAAGCCTCAACCGTACCTTGTAAAATGGAATGATCTGTTGAGGATCAATCATGTTCACAAATGCGTATCCCACGTTACACTTATTCTGTCTAATCAATATTTGTCAGTGGAATAAATTGGATAATGATGGTTAATAAGTATATATAAGTGTGCATGAAGGGCATTAAATGAGTAGCAGCAATAGCCCAGACCACCTGAACAACTTCACCAAAAAATTGAAGAACAAACAAGAAAGAGACACCAAAGTGAGAAAGGTTGATCCCCCAAAAAGTTACTTGCCTTGAAGTCAATTGGAAGATAAAGAAAATCGTAAGTTCCTCGACAATGCTCATCAATTGCAGCCAGTAGCATCTTGGATGTGTATCTACACAAACCAAAAATCAACAGATGGAATTATAATTTATAAGGGAGGCCAAAGAGCAGAAAAGCAGAATGTACAAAATCAGTACTTAGTCGTCTGAATAATTGATGACCACAAAATGATCCTTTTATGGAAACTTTAGTACTTTACTATCACCCTTCTGTAGTAAAAGGACTATGATGTAAACCTGGTCAAATTGGATACCATGCCAAAAGACCATGATAGTCTCAAGCAATTAGATTTTTCAGAAATATGATTTCCAAATGGTACTAACGAATTAGAAAACCCTGGATGAACCATGCTTTTAGAGAGGGAAATGAGGTGAAAAGGAAACTTCCCATCCAGTATCACAGTAAATGCAGATAATTACTATCAGTTATTTATCAGAATGCCTAATAACTGAGAGTCATAAAACAGTTGAGAATTCGTGAGTCAAGTTTGACAAAACTTCAAGAGATAGCATAACTTAAAGGCTGTGAAGATCCTTAATATAAGCAGGAAATGGCTGAAAAGGCCAGGAGAATTTTACTTACTTGTTAGGAATATTTTTTATCATTAATGTTGTTCGGTTATCTTCACCACGTACAATACGGTCAATGTCAAGTTCGAACTGCTTCTTATCTGAATTATTTGAATTTGATTCAACTCTCCGGTGGGAGAGATTTCTCATGCGTTCATTAGAAGAATCAAATGAGGTTGGACTTGAAATCATTGGGTTACGCCCAGGGAAAATATGACGAATCTGCTGAGTGTGCAGACCAGTGCTTTTAGTCATGTCCAGCCCATTTCCACCAACATGGGAGAACATGTTGCGGGATGCAATTTCCATAGGATGTGGTGGAGAGCTACCAGGAAAACCTAAACTTCCAAGAGAACCCAGATGAAAACTAGAAGCTTCAGGAGACTCTGCTGAATAAGTATGTCTCATGTCCCACAAGGAGGGATTCACAGATGGTGCAGATCCAACATGGTGTTGCGCATGTACCGCATTCAACATCATAGGAGGTGCTCTAGGAAATCCAGTCATACATGGAAACTGATGAGTATGAACACCATTAGTAAATGTTGATGAGTTCTGCCAAATCAAGTGACTTGAATGATGCTGCTGGCTTGAGTTTGCACTGTTCCACATGTACTGATGCCCAGGAAGAGTACGACATCCATTTCCAGAAGATCCAAAAGCTAAAGAGAATTATCGATTGTTAAAAAATCAGTGACAACAAAAACAACATAAAAACGAGGGCATCAACTTGAATGTCAATACCAGATGTTATTGTAAAATGAGAAAGATGACAGAGAGTTCATTTTGAGCACCCCAAATCAAAACCCAAAAACAATTCCAATATTCTTTTAATGATTGCTTTCATGCCTTGCCGTATCACGTTTCATTACTAACCATCTATCCCCTGCCATCACAGTGAATTCTTATTTGAATAGGCAGATCAATATATTACCAAGCCAATCAACCTGTGAGTTGATTGCATCCTCGCATTCTAGATATCAATACCAATAGTAATAACACCCAAACACATGTGCATATCTGATTATGTCAGTAGAAATGCAGCAGTAAATGTGAATTGTAAATAAATAAGGGAAATGTATCGGTTGCAAACGAGTACCAATAAAAGATAATATTAAGTTCATATTTTTTTCCTATAGAATTATACCATTTGGCATATAATCACTAACGACTTTAGAGCAAGTCATGTTTCATAACTGATATTGGGCTTAAAGGAGATACATGAAATGCACAATTATGCATTTTATTAGGCCCACTATATCTTTCCTCCTGATATAATGATTAAAAGAGGTGCATAAAATGAAGCACAGAGAAAATCATAATCATCTGTCTTTACCTCCTCCACTAATCTCAAAGAGTTGCCCATTTAAGCCCATGCCTCCAATGTTTCTGTTGTTGATCCCTTCTGTCATTTTCGAACCGACACTGCTAGCCATGCCTCCAATACCACTTGAAGAGCTGTACGCGAAACCATTTACCAAACTGTCATGATACTCTGGGAGGGAATGAGGATGGACATTTAGCATGCGTTGCACACCAAATTTCTTTTCATCCAATGAGTGATTTGTTTCACGAAGGTTGATTTGTTTGCCAACAGATGCAAATGTTGCTGGAAATGGCAAGTTGTTAGGCACACTAGAACCCTGACAAGCCTCCACGAATGCAGCAACAGGAGACTGGACAGCAGAACGTAAAACCTGGGTAGATCTATTATCCATGCTGCTGGATTGAATTACTCCAGGAGAAAATACTGCAGGCAAAGATTTATTACAAGGAGAAAGAAAAATTTTGAGATATGTGAAACAACTTGAGCTCATTCACAGTGAAGGCTCTGGAAAAAAGTATCATACCCATTCGCTTTGAGGAAAAATCATCAACAGGGCTTTGACATAGATTGCATTCCTCGTGCTCCAAACTGCAAAAGAATTCTGATCAGTTTTTAAGCAACACGGAGGTAAAATAAGGAATAGAGTGAAATCAAAAGTCATCTTGGAAAAGCTGCCACTGAAATATAAGTCATAACAAAGATACAAGCTATAAAGTCAAAAAGACATCGAGCACAAAGAATATTTTTATAAAATAAAGAACGGTAGACAAGCCCATGAAGTAGTAACCAACAAAGCCCAACTAAAAACCAATATTCACTTGGAGCACCATTACCAAATAGAGCCACTGGTGTAATTTTACAGTACCATTTAGATCCAAATGGATGGCCTAGTTCAAGCTTGATCCGCTTCCCAGCAACGTCAGTCCTATTTAATGCAGAAAGGGCTGTTTCCGCAGCTCTAACATCACAATATTCAACAAATTTCTGATGAGTGTGTGGGCCTTTGTGGACCTGCAAATAACACATAATAATTATAAATTGGAATTTCTTTTACCCATTATAAACTTGAAACAAAATGGTGTCCGCTAAACCTCTTACTTGTTTAATTTCTCCATAAGCACCAAAAATGTGGCGAAGCTCGTCATCTGAAACAGAAGGATCAAGGTTGTAAATCACTAGAATGCCCTGGTTTGTATCCTTCCACGGTAGGTTCTCCTAAAATAGAAGCAAAGCCAAATAACCCAAAGTTAAAATCAAAGACAAAAGGCAGAATTATATAAATAAAATAGTCCACAACAAACATGCCAAGGAAACCAATAACAGCACTGCTAAAACCCAAGATGTACATTTTGAAAAGAATGATGTAGGTCAACTTTCGTAGACCTCGGCGGAAGTGATCCCCACACACTTTGGGCTGTCTTTTTATCTCCATATCCCTGAGAACAAAAAATAAATGTTAAACAAGCTTGTAAAATAAAACAGGTTCATTGACTCAGCAGATTGAGGTAAATTGTAGCAGAGTATTGGAATAACATGCACCTCAACAAGATCCTTCAAATCAGAATCTTCAACTTTATTATTGATATCCCTGATAAAAACTGATTTGGAAGGATGCCCATTAACAACTGAGCCACTAAGAAACCCTCTGCCATTGGCAACCATTCCAATTAAAGCACATTTCCGTTGGCGCACACTTGATCTTTCATCTCCTTCCAATTCCATGCCACCGACACTGCTAAACATATCAAAATCTTCCAATTCATCACGATTATATACAGAAATATTATGGCCCAACTCATCAGTCACCCCAGAAAACAGACTATCTTCCGCAGGAAGAAGATCACTGATAGTCTGTGCCTCAATTTCTTCAAGAGATCCAAACTGCTCTTCTTCCTTCTGCTGAGATCGAACAGTTTTAACAGGTTGATCAGATTGAACATCAGTCCCCAATCCCACTGCATAATTTGGCAGAATGTATTGTCAGTCCTCTAGTTATAGCAACAACATATAATTACTCTCAAATTTTAATAAATAATGAGGTGCAAGGGATGAAGAGATAGGATAAAAAAATAGTGAAAAAGGAATTGAAGGAATACTATGTGCCATGTCAATTGGCATGCATAAAAATTTGACGTGGAGTTGTAAATTATAACTAATTCAAATGTATGTTTTAGTCTTCCATATGTAGCCTCACCGAGAATATGACAAGGAAGGAAATCACAATTCAAAATGGAACAGTCTCACATTTTTTTGGTAAATAAACAGTCTCATATTTGAAAAAGAGCCTTACACTTTCTACCAAATACATCAGATAATGAACTTGAGAATAGACTATTCTCCCACTGAGTGCAACTATAACCAGCCATAGTTCTTCCCAAACTATATGATGCATGTTGTCCAGACAAACTTGACCAAGACTCTGAATGATGATCCACAGAATTACTTGCAGTTTTGTATGCACTGCCCCTCATTTCTTCAATCTGTAATTTTTCTTTCTGATCTTCACCAAGAATTGATTGTGGCACTTCCGAGCGATCAATTAATGTTGACCCAGTTAGTGAAATTGAGTCCAAAGGTGATGAAGCAACCAACTTCCTACCATGAGTTAGAACCATTCCATCTGTTTTCATTAGAAAAAAAAAGAAGAAGATATTTTTAAAATGATTTACACGAAAAGTTTCTAGAAGCATCATACAAATAACTGCAAAAAGCATAAAAATCTGAGAATAGTTCAAAAGAAATATGCAACACAACAACAAAGAATCAAGGTGAAAGTTCATATCTCACTTTTGAAGTTTGATGTACAGAAGTATTAAGGAAGAGACATGCTAAGGAAATGGTACTCTTATCACCGATTAACCACAGATCTACTACCCCAGGGAAACTAAATTGTCAATCTCAGATCAATTAATTTGAGAAGTCATATTCACTATCTTAATCATTATGCCTAATCATGAAAATTTGGCAGCATTTAGAGCCACATTGTCACAGCCCACTAACAAAACAAACTTAATGATCAAGGTAGAGAACTAGCCCAAAAGTAAGCATGCCCAGTGGCACTCACCTTGGTGACTAGGCATTGAATGATGTTTCCAGAACCCAACTTGTCTCTGCCCACACAACCAAACTACTTTTAGACATAAACAAAAGGCGGAAATACTTGTCTCAACAGGAACCTAAAAATATGAAAAGCGAATTGGGATGGACTAATATACCTCAGTAGGAAAAAGAACGTCATCAAAGAAATGGGAGGATGTTGTACCATCCCTATGATCCATTATCTCAAACGGCATGGTGCAGTCTCAGAAAATGTATTATCTATTGTAAAATACAGCTTATGAATACAAAATTGCTGGCTCTGTCCATTGCTCATATGTATGCTCCTGAAAATGAAGTCAAAAGTTAGTCACTTGTCATAATGGAGAAATCAAGGGATGTCAAAGAGATTTTAGTAAAAACTGTCTGAAAGTAGGTTAAGGATGGTGGAGGGAAAACGGCCTTTTGGCGCATCAAATTGAACATAACGGGTCAAAATTGTAACTTCAAGATATGGGAACAGTTATTCCATGAAACAAAAAATCCTAAAATTGGTGACAAAAGGGCAGCCACTAAAATGCACCATCTGGTTCGTGAAAAACGAAATAGAACAGAACTGCAACCCCCAGATTATCAATTTTTGGTGAAAAAATGAAACAGAAGAGCATCCCAAATACCCTTTCGGCTAACCTAAATTTTTATTTCTATAAATTTATAGAAAATATTCGGACAAACATTTAACGTCAAAATTTAAAATAACCATCTTTATGGAATTATTCGACGAGCTCGTCAACTATGAAGCTAAATTTACATAACAAAAGGTACGATCGCCAATAACAATCACCATAACAATTTCCTCCCCACTCTCAGAACTCGATCCCAAGGTTAACCCCCAAAAAATCCCATCTTTTCACACAACTATCCCTGAAAAATTAATTTAAAAAGTCACAAACTTTCTACAACAGAATTAACCGAACACAATTGGGAAAAACATACATACCTCTCGAAAGAACTCGGTATGCATCACCTGCATCTCCAATTCCACACTCCCCCAGCCAGAATCGCGCAATATCCAGAATTTGCCGATGGATAACTCGGGGAGACAAAGTCCTTGCCAATGAAGATGATCTTGACCAATCAAATAGTGAAGCTTGACCTCTAAGTATCCGTCTCAGGTGCTCCTGTGATAGTTATTTATTGAAGTAATTAGATTATGCTAACATGCTTGTAGTTATATATCAGAGAAAGCGCACAATTAAGAATGTATAGATCAATGTTGAATAATTGATCCGAGTCAACTGACCCGTTTGAATTAGTAGCAAATAGCATGTAAAGCTACAAGTACATTTTTCCCATAGGCAAACCCAAGAGGCACGGATGTTGTTAGAGGCTATTCTAAGTGTGTATGATGAAATATTAAGATACTGAATAGAGCATGTAAAATAGTAGGGGTATTAAGTTTTTAAAGAACTAACCAGTAAGTGAGAGAAATCAAGTTCCTTGTATGTGACCAAAAACTCTATATCATAAGAAGCAATCTAAAAGGCCAAATTATGAGTTCAAGATGAGTCATCTAGTACGCAAAAAAAAATCAAAGAACAAATAGAGACAACGAAGGAAGGTAACCTGCTCCCGTAAGATTAAAAGATGGTTGATAAGGAAGAGCTGTCCATCCATGGCTGTTGCTCTCTTTGCTATCAGTTTACTTGCTTTCTGTATGACAAACATGATAGGAAGAAGTAGCTAACGAGAATAAATTCCAGTCACTAAATCCTGATATGTGAAAATCTTCATTTAGGTTACTCACTTGAATAGAGACAGAGCAAACCTCCACTGCTTACTGATTGATGAAGTAATCACAATTGCAAACCAAAAGATTAACAGTTTGAAAAAAACCAAATGAGTGAAACTTTGTTCTTTAAATTCTGAAAACAACAACTCAAGAACGAATGACTTCTCAAATTCAAGTACCTGAGCCAAGCCTGTGAAAACAGTTGGTTCTAGACATCGGTACAACTTGGAAAGGTATGATAGAGTTTTCTCTAGGGGTGGGTACCAAGTTTTAAAAGCATTATGGTCTTCATCAACCTAAAATTAAACAAGGAATTCAAAGAATAAGAAGCCAAGTTTCAACCTATAAAAGCAACATTAAAACAAGTTTCTCCATACGAGAGGTTTGTTCATGTTTTATTAACATATTTAAAAAAGATTGATGCTTGTATAATATGGATGTGCCAGTTGGTATGAACAAACCAAACGAATTCACCAGTTCAGATCAATCATCAAACAATTGCTATGCATAATCACCATAAGGTATATTATTCCATAATATTGATTCAATAAATATTAAAACAGTTACTACTTAATAAATGCGGAACATGATACAAACCTTAAAATTATGAAATATTCCTAATCAAATGCTACAATGCTGACTACATGTAAATGGACTTAAACCTACTTCATGGATGTTATTGTATATTGCATTTCTCTTTTTAACGCATAGAAACCTTGAATAGAACAAATGATGAATTAACCAAACCCAAAGCAATAAGAACTATTCAAGTATACATGCATCATGCAAGGTCATCAATGGAAGCTCCGAATGCAGGAGGAACTTCATGAAGTGCATGTAGAAAGTCATCCATGGTAACTTTAATTCTCTCTTCATCCACTTACTTTGTGAGGTCATCCAAACTCAGTTGTCTATTTAAAGCAAATGATACTGCACTTTTTACAACACCTTCAAGTTCTGCCCTACTATAGTTTTTTGTACGAGCAGGTGTAAACAAACAAAAGAAGTATATGAACCAAAACCTTGCAGTATTCTAAATACACTAACATGTTCCTTTATGATGAACATCTGCATGTTTATGATCCATAAGATACATACCAAGCTCTTGAAGGTTGACATCAGAAGCAAGAAAAGAATTTTCTTTCATTTTGTTTATATGAATTTGAAGAATCTGTAACCGGCCATTTTCATCTGGGAGGCTTATCTTAAATTGAACCTCCAATCTTCCTGGTCTACAAATGAAAAGGAATTACAAATTCAAGAACATTAGGTTAAAGACTACTATGAACACTAATGTAGGTAGACACACAGATAGATCTTTTTGGGCAGATCAATTGTCTTGAGCCTCATATGCAATATCATGTAGCTCTAAGAGTCCTGCCAAGGATCTTGGATACAGTTCCTCATAAAACCCAACACAATAATAATAGCTCTATACATGCTTTTACCATTTGTCTTCCAACCACGTGTACTAATATTGCCAGCACTGATACTTATACTTTTGTGACAAAAGGAATCAGGTCAACATAGAACTAAGAGATTATGAGAACAAGTAATTACCTCAAAAGTGCTTCATTGAGTAAATATTCTTAGCCACACTACTTGGATTGGTAAACAGCATACATGAAGCAAAGAAATAGTCAAAATTACAAGGCCCATAATCACTTCAAATTCATCACTGACCTTTGTAAGTAGTTGGTTTACAATGCTATCATGAACTACAGTACCATCTCTAGTTGAGCCTCTTGACTGTAAAAACAAAAAACAGAGGCTTGCATTAACCATCTCATCAGACTTACAAAAAATTCCAAAGCATTAAGAACATCTGATATAGGAAACATAAGCCCACAAATTTCAGTTCCACTGCAATTACTAGTATTTACATTTAAGAATGTGCAATTGACTTCTACAATCAAGAATTCATTGGAAATCCTACAAGGTTATTTTTAACGGAAACCATATAGTGTAAGTCAACAAGCATGGAGTTATGGCCTTTCTGAAATAAAGTAAATTAATAGCCAATAATAAGAGGACCATGTCTGCAAAAATACTCCGTAATCAATAAACAGATGAGGAATATCCTGTACAACAGCATGAACATAGGTCATAATTCCATATAATGGGTTAGACATGGATAGCGATATTCATATTAGTGAAATTACATAGGGGCAATTGGGAACTGTAAAAGGCCATAATGAAATCAACATAACCATAGAAAATCCTTACTTAAACTCTAGCACATAATTAAGATATCAATTGGAGCCCAAAGAGAGAGAGGGAAAAAAACACTAAATGTACTATGGTTTACTCAATCTCTGGCACATAATTAAGATATCAACTGGAGACCAAAGAGAGAGAGGGAAAAAAAACACTAAATGTACTAGGGTTAATTTTTTCAGAATTATTTCGTAATTTTGTTAAAACTAGCCACTGTCATATAGAATATTCTACCAGATATATCATTCGACAGTTTCCCATATCTCATACATTTAGTCCAAAAGAAGTGCCAATAAAAAAATATAAATTGAATATCATATAGTATGGAGAGAAACTAGGTTTATTATGGAAAACATCAACATAAGACTTGGTCTACCATGGCGACCAATGGATGATATCGAGAGCAGAAGAATCTCTCACCTTATAGATAACATCAATCTCATCAAAAATTATAACATGCAGTTCACTTTGGTCACCTGAAAAAGGAAACAGATATGGTGGCATCAATGTCAGAGGACTACCCAAACCTATGTTTGGCTAAAAAAGTCAATCTTACCATTAAGCCTTTGATCATTTTCAGCATCAGCAAGCAGGTCTCTTACATTCTTTTCAGTTTCACCAACAAATTTGCTAAGGACTTCAGGTCCATTAACTATCTGTTGCATTATCAAAGAAACAGTCATTAAGTAGTAACTGCCTAAGAATCAATCATCAGCAATGTCCCATCCCAGAAATCACTTGTACAATTCAATCATTTTGAATCAGAAAGCTAAAAGTTGCCAGTAAAGCAGTACATGAAAGTATACACAATCATATTAATCAAATTTACTAAAACGACGGCAACAGGAGGAACATGAAGACATAGAGGAACAACAATATAATTTTAATAGATATTCTAAAAAAATGATAAATGAAGTTGAAGTTTTAACAGTTAAATCATTTTAGGTAATATTTGCACATTATTACTGAATATAATGAGATTGTTATCTTGAAAAGATAAATAACATACTAAATGTGTCATAATCCATGCCTTATAGCATGCAGCTGATTGAACCAGATTTATACTATAAATTAGGCCCATTTTCTTTAGTAATTATGCATTTGTTGACTCCTAATTTATGATTTTTGTGCTTAAATTAGTCCTTCATATTGAGTTTTCATAAGTTGCAAATTGTCAGTATTTTGTCATTATTTG
>JANIHZ010000006.1:68243317-68254108 GCA_027478365.1 Erythroxylum rufum | reverse complement strand
GACCTAAATTTAGCAACATTTTAAATGATGGGCACGGGTCGGGTCAACACAGTGAGAGGATTTTTCCAAATAAAGTCCAGATATCCGTCTGCACGTCGCGACGAGTTAATTGTTGGATGTCGCGACGTGTTGCTCTCGCTTACTCGCCACGACGAGTTAATTGTTAGACGTCGCGAGGTACTGTTGCTTGTCGATGCGCAAAAATGTAGGAATAAGCACACGTCACGAAGTGTCTTCTCTTCATGTGCCACGACGAGATGCTGGTATCACGTCGTGACGTGCGTTCTTTTTCATGCGCCACGACGTGTTGACTCTTCTGATCCTTTTGACTCTTTTCTCCTGCAATAAAACATAATAATTTGCAATATCAATTGTCCTTGGAAAAATTATAACACAATCAATGTCAATTTGCAACAATCTCACTAACAACTTGCATAAAATATAAGCTCACTATAAGGGACTAATTTAAGCACCAAATCACGAATTAAGAGTCAAACAGTACATTAAAAGCCATGAAAGTGTAGCCAATTTATATGATAAACTTGGGCTCAATCAAGATAGCCAAGCCAGGCTTAGTATGCCCAAAGACGTGACTGATGGGATGGATAAAGACGACGGTGGAAGCCACGGCAACAGTCAAAAGCAACAGTAGGAATACGACGGAAAGAGAAATTAGAAATCTTAGATACCATTTTTGGCTTCCGGTAAAGTAATTCGATGGATTATGGCAGTAAATGTTCACAGCTTTGCTTATGGGGAGAACCGAAAGTATAGAGAAATAAAGGGTATCTTGTGTGGCTAGTAGGCACTTAATGCTGTGGCTGGTACGGCCACAATTGATAGTTTTTTGTTTTTATCCTTATTTTGAATCGTGTTTACTTTTCGTCAGTGTGAGGTAAGATATCATGCTCCATTTAGAGAGCACATCTCATGCTGGAGGAGATGGTCATGAATGGTTACATTGTAGAGACAAGCAAGTCAAATAGTAGTTGAATTTCTTTAATTTGTTTTTATTGGTTAGTTTATTTTATTTTCTTCTTTAATAAAAATCCAAAACCTTCCGTTAAATCTGAACACTAATACTTTTATTTCATAAACTTTGCAAACACATTTTGTATGATCAACTTAAAATTACCACTGCTATGATAGTAATCTAATTATTTTACTTAATTACAGCTAAATTTTATCCCACAACAAACACCGATTACAAAAAGTATACCCTCCATCAACCTCGCATACAGACTAGATTCAAGTTCAAGACGTGACCCATGATCTTTATCAATTATTAGGAAATTTGCTCCACAGACAACGCATCCACAAAATAATATTGACATCAACAATCCAATGATGGTGAAGGAAATTTTACCCAAGGGAAAGTAGACCTGCCATATTTTGGGGTAAAAAAAGCCAGATTAGTTCACAGGCATACATAACAGAAACATCCCTTAAGAATAATACTGATTAAATGTTATTGTTTAATCTGGTGGAACGTCTGTTTTTTTTTCCATGATTTTGTGAATGAATTGAATTGATGTAGCAATCTTATGGAGATAAATTCCTATTTTTAATAAGAGTCACGTTGACTGAATGGATCTTTGAAATTTAGTTGAAGAGATCTGAGTCATTTCATATTTAGTAGAATAAGTTTTCTATAGATATTTCATATTAGTTTCAAAATTTTATCTTGCTAATTTATTTTGCTCATAAAGGAAAATAAAACAAGAGTTACTTGCTAAATTATCATCTCTAAAACTAAATTACCCTCTTTAGTTTATCATTTCACACCTTAGAAATTCCAATTGAAAATTAAGATATATACCTGAACTAGGGCAAAAAACAAAAGAGTGATTAGGACAGCTACCAAGAAAGGAAGATGGGGCTGAAAATTGTAGCCCTTGAACTCCATGAAGAACGTGCAAAGAGTAACAACTCCAATGACCACCGCAGACATTGTTACAGATTCAAAAAGGATTTTTCCTGTTACAAAAAATAATAATTCGTATCCTATGTTCTTAAAAATAATAATATCGTGTTACATGTGCAAACTTAACGGAAGTCTTTATTAGAGAGATACACCAGGCTAATTTCGATACAAAATAAAAATTTGTGTATTAAAACTAGTGATTTTGAACTAAGTTTACTACTTTAACTAAAATTCCTGAGCGGCGCCGAAGCTAATTCCTCGTAAGTTTCTGTTCATACATGGCATGGATACGTCAATGTTGTTTAGTTTTCTCTTTGTCCAATTAAAGAGTCTTATTAGTTATTGTCGATCTAATTCTATGAATGAAAATTGAAGTTCAATGTAAGATGCTACTTACCAAAGCTAAAAGAGCAAGTCAGTCCAACGGCAAATGCAAGAGCAAGATTAAACACAGCAGCTAGTACACATCTCACTCCGGCGGCAAGGAAAGTGCCACGTAAAAAGATAGTGCAACATTCGGTCAACAGCCAGATCACTGGATTGAGGTTACCAATACATGAATTAAGAAACCAACGTAATAAGTACTGTCCAATTATGGCAGCTAAGAGGAGGATTAATTCAGTTACAAAACAACTAGGTAGATATCAAAGGTTACCGATAAAAGCTGTGAGAATGGTGAGTATGTAGAGAGCCAAGCCAGGCTTAGTATGCGCAAAGAAGTGACCGACGGGATGGATAAAGACGACGGTGGCAGCCACGGCAACGGTCAAAAGTAACCGTAGGAATAGGACGGAAAGAGAGATAGAAATGTTGGATACCATTTTTAGCTTCCGGTAAAGTACTTCGATGAATTAAGGCAGGAAATGTGCGTAGCTTTGCTTATGGGGAAAACCGAAAGTAGAGAGGAATAAAAGTAGGCACTTAATGCTGTCATTGTGACTGGTAAGCACTTAATGCTGTGGCTGGTAGGCACTTAATACTACCAGCCACAATTGACAGCATTTTGTCATTGTCTTTATTTTATTTAAATATTTTGAATAGCATAAGAATCAGATCTTTACCATGATTTAATTTCGGCATATAATTAAGAACACATGACATCACATCTCATCTAATGTAAACCCTTGAACTATGTCCAAAGTTGGACTTTTCCGATGACACGTTAGGGCAGGTAATTCATCTGGTGAGCTTCTACTCTCATTCAATCATTTTACTTCCACGCAGCACCTCTCATTCAAACAATTTCAAAATTTAAGCAGCTGGCCTGAGCCGTTTGAAAAGAACTATGATAAAGGTGTCATGGTTTCAGTTAAATCTGGCTTTTTATATTGCACTTAAATCATTTTAAACTATTTAACACAAAGAAGAAAAATAGGTAGTCCTTTTGTAAGGTCAATATGTTCCAAATTTACATTAGTTATGATTAAAAACAATAGGGGCAACAACCAAAACCTGAGCTATATATAATTAGTCACCAGTGAACACAAATATGTGAATATATACACTCAGTGTTCCCACTTAAAAACCACGGACTAAACATTGAGAGACAGATTTTTACGTAAAATTTGTTTATTTATTAATATTCTTTCAGTCTTATTTAGCTACAAACCTGCTCTAATTCGGATGATTTTTACAACAAGTGGTATCAGAGCGAGGTGAGAAAATCACGATAAATTTTTTGGCATAATCTGTTTGGAGTTCGGGTGAGCACAATAAAAGTTGGTGAACAGTAGCCACAAAAGGTGACAACTGTTCATGCATTTATTTTTGCATTAAACTGTCCAGTTACTATAATTTAAGTATACAGTACTATTCACGTGTACAGTACTATTCATACATAGGCATACGATACTATTCACATATACAAAACTATTCATATATAAGGATTCACATGAAATAGTGGGAGCCAAAATTTTGTTTGTGATAGAAGCAATGACAGCAAAATTTGAGATTGAAAAGTTCAATGGGAGTAGTTTCTCATTGTGGAAGTTGAAGATGAAGACTATCTTGAGAAAAGATAATTGTTTAGCAACCATCAACAAAATACCTACAACATTCACAGATGATAATATGTGAAATGAGATGAACGGGAATGCTACTGCAAATCTTTATCTGGCACTAGTAGATGGGGTATTTTCAAGCATAGAGGAGAAGAAGACACAAAAGAGATTTGTGATCTTCTCTCAAAATGTACAAGGCCAAATCACTCAACAATAAAATTTTTCTAAAGATGAAACTATACACTTTACACATGGTGGAATCCACTTCGGTGATGGAGGACTTAAATACTTTAAATACTCTATTTTTCCGACTCATATCATTGGGGTACACAATAGAGATAAGTGAACAGACAGAACTTTTACTCCAAAGTCTACAAGATTCATATGATCAACTTATCATTAATTTAACAAACGACACAGACACTCTAGTTTTCGACAATATTGCAACTGCTATTCTGGAAGAAAAGATTCGGCGTAAAAGTAAGGAAAAAAGGCTGACAAATTCGCAACAAGCGGAGACCTTGGCGGTAATGAGAGGAAGATCAATAAAACGTGACCCAAATGGGAGTCATAGTCATGGTGGATCAAAATCTAGGAGTAAGAAGAATTTCAAGTGCTACAATTGTGGCAAGAAAGGGCACCTGAAGAAGGATTGTTGGAATCTGAATAAGAAAGATTATATTCCTCAAAGAAATGGGGTAAATACTTTAGATGACGGAGGTGCAATAGTCTGTGAAGCGACAACGACTATTGGAGGCAAGAGAATATTTGTTGATGTATGACTTCTCGATTCAGCAGCTACTTTTCATATAACTTCTCGAAGAGTATTGTTTCATCAGTATGAATTTGTCTCTGGGAGATCTGTGTATAACTGTAATGATCAAGCTTTGAAGATCATTGGTATCAGCACCATCAAGTTAAAGATGTATGATAAGACAACTCAGACTATTGAAAAAGTGTGACATGTGGAGGGCTTGAAGAAAAATTTGTTGTCTATAAGGCAATTAGATGATCTCGATTTCAAATTTGAGATTTAGAACAAGATCATGAAGGTGATTAAAGAAGCGCTTGTATTTATGAAAGTAGAGAATATAACTGCAAATTTGTACGTGCTGAAGGGAGAAACTTTACAAGGAGAAGTATCAGTTGCTGTGATGAGTTCAGGTGAAAAATCTGCAATGACATGGCATAAAAAGCTTGTACATATGTTGAACAAGGAATAAAGATACTTGCAGAGAAGAATCTACTTTCAGGTTTTGCAAAGGTATCACTACCCTTCTGTGAGCATTGCATTGTGAGCAAGCAGCGTCGATTGAAGTTCAACACATCAAAATTCAGAAGCAAGGAAATTTTAGAATTGATTCACTCTTATGTATGGCAAGCACCAGTGATATCCCTGGGAGAAGCAAATTTCTTTTTATTATTCATTGATGAGTATTCGAGGAGATGTTGGGTGTTTTCTATCAAGAGAAAGGCAAATGTGTTTCCAATTTTCAAATTTTACAAAGCACGGGTGGAACTTGAATATGGTAAGAAGATCAAGTGTTTGCATTCAGATAACAGAGATGAATATACTAGTAAAGAATTTGATTAATTCTACAAGCAAGAAGGCATTAAAAAGCAGTTCATAATGGAGTGGCAGAGCGGATGAATAGAACTCTATTGGAAAGAACAAGAACGATGATTAAAACTATCGGTTTAGACAAGAAATTATGGGCAGAAGCAGTCAACACCGTTTGTTATGTGATGAATTGGGCTCCATTAACTACAATTGAGTTGAAGACACCAACGGAGATGTGAACTAATAAACTAGTGGATTATTCAAGCCTCCATATATGTGGAAGTCTTACCTAAGTGATGTTCAATGCCCAAGAAACTACGAAGTTGGATCCAAAATTCAGAAAAATTATTTTCTTGGGATATGCTGAAGGAGTAAAAGGATATCGTCTATGGGATCCCACTGCCCACAAGATTATTATCAGCAGAGATGTTATTTTCTTGGAAAATAATGATCAAGAGCAAATAGAAGATGTTAGCACTTCAAAAGAGAATTCAGAGACTACAACAGTACAGGTGGAAAGTGAATTTGATCAAAATGATTCTTCTAAAGTTGCGCTAGAGCACGAGGAGCAAGAACTAGTTGAATCTGATATTTCAGATGCTCAGAGATCAATTCGCACAAGAAGAGCCCCTAGCTGGCACTCAGATTATATTATGGAGAGCAATATTGCATACTGTCTTTTAACTGAGGACGAAAAGTCATCAACTCTTCAAGAAGCAATGAATAGTTCAGATACATCTTAGTGGATAGCAGCAATGCAGGAAGAAATTGAAGTTCTACATAAGAATAAGAAATGAGAGCTGGTATTACTACTACAAGGAAGAAAGCCTATTGGCAATAAATGGATTTACAAGATTAAGCGGAGTGGTGACGATCAAATAAAGCGATATCGTGCTAGATTGGTAGTGAAAGGATATACTCAGAAGGAAGGAATTGACTTCAATGAAATATTTTCTCCTGTGGTTTAACTCACTACAGTTCAAGTAATCCTAGCGATGTGTGCTACATTTGACTTGCATCTTGAGTAGTTAGATGTGAAAATTGCATTTCTTTATGGAGATCTTGAAGAAGAAATTTATATACTCCAGCCAGAAGGTTTTGAAGAACAAGGAAAAGAGAACTTGGTTTGCAGGTTGAACAAATCTTTGTACGGTCTAAAACAGGCATCGAGGTGTTGTTATAAGAGATTTGATTCCTTCATCATAAGCCTTAGATATAGCAGACTGAATGCGGACCCTTGTGTATATTTCAAAAGGTTTGATAAAGATGATTTTATAGTTTTGCTATTATATACGTGGATGACATGTTGGTTGCAGGCTCCAACAATAATCGTATCAAATAATAGAAGGCACAGTTGGCTAGAGAATTTGAAATGAAGGACTTGGGACCAGCAAACAAGATTATAGGGATGCAAATTCACTAAGACAGAAATAATATGAAGATTTGGCTTCTCAAAAGAATCATTTAAAGAAGATCTTGCAACGTTTTAATATGTAAGATTGTAAGTCAATTTCTACTCCTCTTCCTTTTAATTTCAAGTTATCCTCAATTATGAGTCCTAGCAATGAAGAAGAGAGGATGGAGATATCTCGAGAACCGTATGCATCAGCAATGAGAAGCCTAATATTCGTTATAGTTTACACAAGACCAGACATTGCACATGCAGTGGGAGTAGTTAGTTGACATATGACAAATCCTGGTCGAGAGCATTGGAATACTGTGAAGAGGATTCTCAAATATATCAGGGGAACTTTGAATGTTACATTACATTATAGAGGATCAGATTTTACTGTTAGAGGATATGTTAATACTGATTATGCAGGTGATCCTGATAAAAGTAAATCCACTATAGAATATGTGTTTACACTAGCTAGAGGAGCTGTGAGCTGGGTTTCAAAACTGCAGTCAGTTGTGGCTACATCAACAACAGAATCAGAATATGTAACAACTACACAAGCTAGTAAAGAAGAAGTGTGGTTGAAGTTGATGTTAGAAGAACTTGAATGCAAACAATAGAACATTACTTTGTTTGTGATAACCAAAGTGCTTTGCATCTTGCAAGGAATCAAGCATTTCATTCAAAGACAAAATACACTTGAGTTCAGTATCACTTTGTTCGTGAGAAAGTGGAAGAAGGAATGGTAGACATGGAAAAAATTCATGCAATGGACAACTTGGCAAATTTTATGACAAAAGCAATCAACATTGACAAGTTTATGTAGTATCGATCCTCATGTGGCTGGACAAAAACACAAGCAACATAAAGCGACAAGGTAGAAAAGAATGGTGTGAAGATATGATTGATTATTAATCAAATTTTCAAGTGAAAGAATTGTCAACAATCGTGGCTGGTAGGCACCGAATTCGGTGCCTTTCAAGTGAGAGAATTGTCAATAATTGTGGCTGGTAGGCACTGAATTCGGTACCTACCATACCTAGTAAGGACAAAATGGCTGACCATTTTGTTAGCCATTCAAATAAGGCACTCTTGCTTATAAAAAGGCATGAGTAACATGAAGAAACAGACAATAAGCAGAAAAAGAGAGACGTGAGGTGAGAGAGAAAAAGAGAGAGAGACAAAAATATTTTGTTTATTTTTGTGTGTCTAGTTTTTTCTCCTTATAATTTTTCAATTTTTCAGTAATAAAATTCTTCTATCCTTATCCGTAGTTTTTATTCTAATTTAGTGGTTTGCTACGTAAAATATGTGTTTATTTTATCTTCAATATTTTCAGTTTCATTTTAGCTACGACCCAACTCTATCCAAATCCCAACTTTTCACAACAGAAGAATGATAAGAGCTAAATAGTTAATTGTACTAGAATTTAGAATATCATACAATAGGGTAGTGACATCACCTTCTAAACTTACAATTCAAAGTTTCGGTTACACATACATGAGTAATTGATGGAACAGGATCCTCTGTCCAATATTATGGTGTCTTATTCTGTACTATAAATCTCAGTCATTTATTTATGCGGGTCTCGCGTTCATTTATGCAGGACCCATGCGGGACTCACTTAAATGAATGGCTGAGATTTATGGGATAGAATAAAATACCATAAAATTGGACAGAGGATCTAGAGTCCTAACTGAGAATTGTTTGAGTCATCTTATGGTATTCTCTTTAATCCAGATTAATCTTGGAATGTACATGAAGGATAACATTTCAGAGGTATCGATCCTGGTTGATCGAGCTGTAGGAGGATCAAGTATTGTTGATGGACAATTAGAAATCATGGTCCACAGGTTCTTCTTCCTAAAATCTAATCCTGCAAGTAAATTAGAAGCATTGTCTGCCATACCTTTGATATGTTAACCAGTCGTCTCCTCTCACACAGGAGGTTAGTCGAAGATGATTCAAGAGGTGTAGTAGGGGCGTTGAATGAAACAGTTTGTGTTCACAATGGGTGCACAGGATTGACAGTAAGCAAGGACTCACTTCACCTCGACTTCACTTTTAAGCATTGAGTTCAAATCAATTTTAATTGTGTTACAGATTGTGGGGAGCTATTACCTCAGAATAGATCCTGTCGGCGAAGGAGCCAAGTGGCGCCGATCATATGGCCAAGAGATATATTCTCCATTCCTCTTAGCCTTCGCGGAGCAGGTGAAAATGCAGGCACTGAGACATTTCTGTTGGCAATACGGCTAAACGGTATTCAAGTGTTCTCATGGTCTATGTTATATTTCAGGATGCAGGTAGTTGGACGAAGTCTCATGTTACAACCTTTTCTGGGATGGATCCTTCTTATGTTTTACCTGACAATGTGGCAATTGTAACTCTTCAGGTGTGTAATCTTCTCTTCCATTGTAGAAAATCTCCAAGTAATTAACTGTGGTAATGGTTGACAAATCATTCTCTGCATCGAAACAACAACTGAGACTCAATTGAACTTTGCTCATTATTAGCATCTTGAAGGCGTATCTTAAGAAATTGTACAGGACAATCCCACTTAAGAGTTCAATATCTCACTCATTACTAAAATTACAGGAATTGGAGGATGGAAAAGTTCTACTTCGGTTGGCACACTTGTACGAGGTTGCACCAAGCAGTTCTCTTCTGTTTTCTACACTTCACTTTCTGTTTTTTGTCCCCATTTCAATTTCTTTCTCTCTTTTGGCGAATCAAATACAAGATTGGGGAAGACAAGAATCTGTCGACTGTGGCAAGAGTAGAGCTAAAAAGGGTCTTTCCTTCTAAGAATGTAAGACAAAATGGTCGCATAAAAATGACATCTTTAAGGCTTACTGATGCCCCAAAAGTCTAATAATATTTCAATCTTAAACGAATTATCAGATAAATAAGATAACAGAGACTAGTTTGTCCGCCAACCAAGGAAGAGCAGAAATGGAGAAGAAGAGACTGATTTGGAAAGTAGAAGGCGCTTCTGAAGAAGAGCTAAAGGTGGTAAGAGGAGGCCCTGTGAACCCAGAAACACTAGTTGTTCAGCTTTCTCCAATGGAAATTCGCACCTTCCTCGTAGACTTTGGTTCTAAATGAAATCGATGAAGACTGATTTTGCTTCTGGTGCACAAGTTGCTTTAGTATAATGACATTAGCTCCCTCCAAAAGTGGGAGACTCTAGTTTTACAGCTTATGTGCTTACATACTTTTACAACTGAGTAGTCATCCAGGACAAAACGATGCAAGCACAGGCAAGTACATGACTACCGAAAAACAATGGCTTCATATGGCTTCATTCCCTGATTAAATCCATTGTTTTACCTCGTGCATATTTGTCGAAATTCCTTCTTCTGGAATTGTATACTTCCCCGATTTGAAACACTTTGGCTTTTAAGTCTCGGAATGTTGTGAAATATTGAACTTCGTTAGTTCTGTCAACTCCAACACTCAGAAAGAACCAGCAATCTTGAACTCACTCTAATATTGTCCTGCACTAATACCATCCATGGCTTTTAAGTTAGAGAAAGTCTGAGAAACGAAGAACCCATAATGTTAGTGGAAAGACGACGAGCCTCTTCTCCATTATCTTTTCTTTTTCCTATAAAACCTAAGAACTGGAGCATGAAAGGCTGGATCTTTGTGACGAAGAGGGGTCAGGGGTGTGTCATGAAGAAAGCGACAAAGTAACAAATTAATGTGATGGCATAGTTTATTTTGATAGTTTTAATTGTAGAATGTATAATACTATTCTGCAAAATTCAAATATATGATTACTATTCAGTAATTATTATTAAATAAATAAATAAGATTTTTTTATTATTTATCATATTAATGACAATTGTTATTTAAATATTTTTCTTAATTCCAAAGAAAATATTGATTGAAACGTGAAAATGGA
>JANIHZ010000006.1:68172284-68193713 GCA_027478365.1 Erythroxylum rufum | reverse complement strand
AATTGAGGACTAGTTTTTTAGGGTCACTCAGATCAAATCTTGATCCGGTCCGAATTTCAAAACCATGCTATTGCATCATACAACAATAACAATATTTAGTAGAAATTTTGTTAAGCTGTGAAGTTTTGAGATTTCCAATTATATACAACCTTATCTTTAACTAATAAAGAGATGTTTTTTAATGATCCTAAAAATGAAAAAAAAAAGAATGAGAAAAAATAAGGTGTACACTAGGATATCATGTAAGGTCAAAGTACGTGCATCCGGTCAAAACGTCTAGTTGAGACCAAAGGTAGGGTAATCAGGGGGTCTAGCATCATTGATTAAGAATTGCAATTTACTGTTCTAACTGAACGCTGTGAGATAAAAAACAGAGAAGGGCAAAAGAAAGAAACACAGCTGTTTGTCTCCTACACATCCACTCTTTCCTCTCATCCGACCGTAAAAGGAGGTCTTCATCCTTCTCTCTGTTGATTCATATCTGTTTAGTATATTTAGGTGAGTTTAGTAATTTAGTTCGTTTGTTTGGCATTTTGTTGGAGCTGGGTATGCGTCCTTTTTTTTTTTTTAATTTTGTTTTGTGTCTGACTACTTCCAACTTTTAGGGTTCTTGATTTTGTCATTCTGCCCAGGTAGAGTTTTAGTTTACTTGTAAGTTATTTTGTTTGTTGGATTGGAAAATTTGTGAACTGAGCTTCTTGAATTTGTTCAACGTATGTATAATTGCATAAAGTTCGAGTCTTTTTCATGTTTTTTTACTTTAATTTTTCTTGGCATGTTTACATTTCTGAGGTCGAGCTAATTCTCTTTACATTCAAGCATGTTGAAGCTGTAGGGTAACGTTAGTCTATTTTCCTCTTTTAACTTATCTGGGTATCGTTACATTTTCTAGTTAACTTTTAAATCTTCTTCCCCTTCGGTCATGGTTCTGTTGTTGGGTAAATTTTGTAACATTTTTCTTTCTTTTACTTGTCCGAATGTCGTAGGTTTTATAGTCTGCCAAATTTTCGTTACATTTGCACATGTTGGTGCTGTTGGGTCGTGGTTTTGTTGGATTGGTTAACGAAATTCTTCTGTTGAATAACGCCAAAATGGGACATGTACTTGTTATCTATAAAGAGAAAATACTTGCACATGTTATTAGGAGTTTTGTAGATGCCTTGCATCACAAGCCTGTGTTTTATGTTGAAATTGACGAAAGATGTTCTCGAAGTGTTTGGTTCTGTTTACCCTGAGATTGGATTGCTCTTCTGAATTTCTTATGTCAATCCATTATCTAACACAGCAAGATACAGTGTCTGAGGATTTATTCTTTCTGTTTTTGCAAAATGTACTAGCTGGACGCTTTTGCACAACTAGAGTTCTCTGAGTGTGATTTATTACATGGGTCATGGTGTAAATTTGTTGCTTCTGCTTATTATATATGAGGTTGATGAATGATGTGAGTCAATCTTTTAAAATTGAGTTGGATTTGTCAAAACTCTAGCCATTCATTCTGCAACTGACATCAGTATTTGTCTTTCAATGCATTGTTCATAATTTTTCTTCTCTTATGGTGGTCACTAATTATTTAGCTTTCCTAGCACAAGTCTCAGTATTTCTCCCTTTCAATTCTTGTCATGATTTCAGCCTCTATGCTGTTGCATTTTGCAGTCTATTTTTGCGGATAAGATGGCTCAGCTTCTTGTTCACTCTACTAATGTCCCTGCTTTAGCTACTCGTACAAGACATGGACAATCGCAAGAATCTGAAACCTTAAAACAGACCCCTGTCCAAATGATCTACAGTTTACAAACACCAAGATTGAGATTGGGAGCTTTCTCTGGGTTGCGAAGTTCAAATTGCATGGATACAATATTAAGACCTGAACAAAGTTTCTTTTCCAAGGTTGCTTTTACCATCTCTCCCAGGCAAATTAAAGCTAAAAGATTTGCTCCCAGGGCCATGTTTGAACGCTTCACTGAAAAGGCAATCAAAGTAATCATGCTTGCCCAAGAGGAAGCGAGAAGACTTGGTCACAATTTTGTTGGCACAGAGCAAATCCTATTAGGTCTCATTGGTGAAGGAACTGGCATTGCTGCTAAGGTTCTCAAGTCCATGGGAATCAATCTTAAAGATGCACGTGTAGAAGTGGAGAAGATTATTGGGAGGGGCAGTGGATTTGTTGCTGTGGAAATTCCATTCACTCCACGGGCAAAACGTGTTCTGGAACTATCATTGGAGGAAGCCCGCCAACTTGGTAAATTGTTTGCTCTTTCCTTTACTACTTTTTCTGATTTCTTATCCTGGAACTATTATTGTAGATTTCTTAGAGTAATTAAAACTAGCAGTTTGGTTGTCTTGCACTCGCCTCTCAAGAGCTCAGTAAAAAAAATTGTTTATACTTAGAATCAGATGAATCTCCTATTCCCCTGTGCTCCATAAAAAGCAAAAGTTGAGGAGAGTTTTATTGGTGTGTGATTCTAGGTAGTGACAATTCTTGGCCCTTACCAATTTCCTTGTTATCATTTCTTGACATGGCACTTGTAATAGCAAATGTTTACTAGAATGTTTAGAAGAATGTGGCTCCAGTTGTTTGTCTCCGGAATTTCAGTGCTGGGTTCTACAATGCATCAAATCCTTATTCTGTCTACTTATGTCCTTCCCATAACCTGGAATTATATTTCCTTGAATGTTAGGTCATAACTATATAGGATCTGAACACTTGCTTCTGGGGCTCCTTCGCGAAGGTGAAGGTGTGGCAGCACGTGTTCTAGAGAATTTAGGTGCTGACCCCAGTAACATTCGAACACAGGCAAGCAATGCATATCTTGAGTTTTATGTTGTGTTTTTTATGTACTTTTGCGCTTTCTTTTGTTATATCATAACTAGCCAAAATAAAAATTTTGTTGTTGTGAGAAGGTTATCCGAATGGTGGGTGAAAGCACAGAAAATATCCCTGCTACTGTTGGAATCAGAGATAATACTAAGATGCCCACACTTGAAGAGTATGGAACCAATCTGACTAAATTGGCAGAGGAGGTATTACTGTCTATGCAGTTTTTTCTTTCCAATTGCAGTTTATGTTCTAGTTCTATGTTTGTTTATTACTGTTGTTGAGCTGTTTTCTGTTCCTTTTAGGGTAAACTTGATCCTGTTGTTGGAAGGCAGCCTCAAATAGAACGTGTCGTTCAAATCTTGGGTCGTCGTACTAAAAATAATCCATGCCTTATTGGAGAACCAGGTGTTGGGAAAACAGCAATAGCAGAAGGGCTTGCTCAACGCATTGCAAGTGGTGATGTTCCTGAAACAATTGAACGAAAGAAGGTAACTGCTAGTTCATTTAAGTGATATGGTTTTGGCATATTGCTCCCTAGTACTGTTATATTTACCTACTTCCAGCCTTCATGCTTGCATTGGAGCTCTAAACTCTGTACTATCTTAATTTTGGGAAATATAACTGAATAATGCTGTACTGTTTGTGGATTTTGAACATTCTTCCTCTATGTCACTACTTCACTTTACTTTTTGTATTGTTAATTAGTTGTCAGTATATTTGGTAATTAAGATAGATAAAGAACTACCTATGCAATTCTTCTGAAGTTTTATTATTGACATCCCTGTCCCAGGTCTGCTCAAAAGTGGTACTTGTAACTGCCTTTGTATGTGGTTACTAGGAGAAACTTGTTTATAAAATGTGTGTTCCTTTTTTTCTTTGTCCAATAGGTTATTACCCTGGATATGGGCCTTCTTGTTGCTGGGACTAAATATCGTGGAGAGTTTGAGGAAAGATTGAAGAAGTTAATGGAGGAAATTAAACAAAGTGATGAAATAATTCTCTTTATTGATGAAGTGCATACCTTGATTGGAGCAGGAGCAGCAGAAGGTGCAATTGATGCTGCTAATATCTTGAAACCAGCTCTTGCCAGAGGTGAATTGCAGGTAAAGTGTTAAATCACTTGCATATAGTGGTTGATCTCCAAACAACTTCTAGTTGGCTCTTTGAGTCTACTATTCATCCTGTGGGTCTATCAGAAACAGTCTTTTTATTAGTTAGGGATATGACTGTGTATTTCTTGACCTCCCTAGACCCTACATCTTAGTGGGATTACTACTGGGACATTGTTTCTGTTGTTGTTGTTGTCTACTATAGGCGAATTGTATACTTTTTGCATATTAACTTTGTGCTTTATTTCCTTGCAAGCATTTTTTTGCTGTATAGATACAGTTCAAGGTTTCACTTGCACAAGGAATGACATACTAGTTTCTGAGTTACGTATGTGGTCAAGCCAAGTTGTTACCTTGTGACTCCCTATGTCTGAACTTTTTGCTGACTTGATATACTTCTCAAATTCTGCAGTGTATTGGCGCTACAACACTGGATGAGTATAGGAAACATATTGAAAAAGATCCAGCTCTAGAAAGACGTTTTCAGCCAGTGAAAGTACCCGAACCATCTGTAGATGAAACAATCCAGATTTTGAAGGGTTTGCGTGAACGATATGAGATTCATCACAAGCTTCGATACACGGATGAATCCCTGGTAGCTGCGGCACAGTTGTCATACCAGTACATCAGGTCTGTGATCCATATATTGTTTCTTTGTATTTCACTTTTTAGTCACTGCACTTCAATAAATGTGAATTGATAATTTTGCTTTCCATGCATCTGCATTAGCAGATGTTGCTGAGTGAAGTTGTGGACAATAATCTTCTTTATTATTATCTGAAAGAAGGGCCATTTTCTAAATAGTAAGCTGATTGGACTGTCTGCATTGATAATTTAACTGTGGAGAGTGCACTCTGTGAGCACAAATGGGCATAGCTCTAAAGTGTCAATTTGAGTTGAAGTCTCTACTCATGGAATTTGATGGTTTATTGGATTCTGATAGCTTTGATAGCTTGTCAAATAAAGTTGGATCCCTCCTATCTTTCTCTTGTTATTTTCATAAAAGATAGCTGATTACATGGAGTTCATTTTCTGCAAATCCTGCTTGGAGTGTGCTGTTGTATTTTGCTCTATGATGATTCTTTGGATGCTAACTATGTGCTTTTAGTTCTCAATTTTCCTTGGGTTGGTCGTATACTTTCCTTGAATCAAGTTGTCTTAGTTTTTTAAGTTAAAAAAAGCCCATGGGTTATCATTGACTCTTGAAGAGATGTGCGTTGAAAGAATATCTTGTCATAGACCTTGAGCGGTGCCCAATAGAATAATTTGTTTTTCCCGTTAAAAAATTACCTTGTCTAATGAATATTTCTATTCTTGATTCAGTGATCGTTTTCTGCCTGACAAGGCTATTGACTTGATTGATGAAGCTGGTTCTCGTGTTCGCCTTCGACATGCACAGGTGTGTTTTGTTTATACACTTGCAGTTAGGATGGTAAAACGTTGGTTGTTTATCTACTTCAATTTCGATGTGGTAGGTTCCTGAGGAAGCTAGGGAGCTGGAGAAAGAGGTTAGGCAGATCACAAAGGAGAAGGACGAAGCTGTTCGTAGCCAAGATTTTGAAAAGGTAAGACAGATATTGCCACTTCTTTATGCTTTCAATATCTATTTGGGCCTTATATAGTTTCTGAAATTTACGTTAAAAGAGACAGTGAAAAGCTAAGATTTTTTTTGAGAATTTACTTTAGTTGTAAGACAATGAGGACTCATTTATTGGGATTATCATGAGTCATTCATTTGTTGTTTGCTCTTGTATATGTCTTCCTTATCTTGTTTTATAATCCATTTAATTGGGATAAGATGATTAAAATCTTAAACAGGCTGGAGAATTAAGAGACCGTGAGATGGATCTTAGAGCTCAAATAGCAGCTATGACAGAGAAAGGCAAGGAAATGAGCAAAGCAGAGTCTGAGGCAGGGGATGAAGGTCCTGTTGTCAATGAATCAGACATTCAACATATTGTGTCATCATGGACTGGCATTCCTGTTGAGAAAGTATCAACTGATGAATCTGATCGCCTTCTTAAGATGGAAGAGACACTTCACATGCGAGTCATTGGGCAGGATGAGGCTGTGAAGGCAATTAGTCGAGCTATTCGTAGGGCTCGAGTTGGGCTGAAGAATCCCAATCGGCCAATTGCTAGTTTCATCTTTTCTGGTCCAACTGGTGTGGGTAAATCAGAATTGGCTAAAGCACTTGCTGCCTACTACTTTGGCTCTGAAGAAGCCATGATCAGGCTTGATATGAGCGAGTTCATGGAAAGACACACAGTCTCCAAGCTTATTGGTTCACCTCCTGGCTATGTTGGATACACTGAAGGGGGTCAATTGACCGAGGCTGTTCGCCGTCGTCCTTACACTGTGGTACTATTTGATGAGATTGAGAAGGCACATCCTGATGTCTTCAACATGATGCTTCAAATTCTTGAAGATGGAAGGTTGACTGACAGTAAGGGTAGGACTGTGGACTTCAAGAATACTCTTCTTATTATGACTTCAAACGTCGGAAGTAGCGTTATTGAAAAGGGAGGACGTCGGATAGGTTTTGACCTTGAATATGATGAGAAGGATAGCAGTTACAATCGGATTAAGAGCTTAGTTACTGAGGAATTAAAACAGTATTTCAGACCAGAATTCTTAAATAGACTAGACGAGATGATTGTGTTCCGTCAGCTCACCAAGTTAGAGGTAAAGGAGATAGCTGATATAATGTTGAAGGAGGTGCTTGAGAGGCTAAAGGGTAAAGATATAGAGCTGCAAGTAACAGAGAAATTTAGAGAGAGGGTGGTTGAGGAAGGTTATAATCCTAGCTATGGTGCTAGGCCTTTGAGGAGGGCTATTATGAGACTACTGGAGGACAGCATGGCAGAGAAAATGCTTGCAGGGGAAATCAAAGAGGGTGATTCAGTTATTGTGGACGTGGATTCTGATAATGATGTCATTGTCCTCAATGGAAGTACTGGTGCTCCGGAGAGTTTACCAGATGCATTATCAATTGTGTAGACCAGATTCCATTACTAAGAATAACTTCTCATATGTTGTTTGTACCTTCAATTTAATTTTAGATGGGGCTATTGAGTCGGTTTCTTTTCACTTGAAAGGACAACTTTGCAGTAAAATTGTGTTGCTGCTGGCTCCAAGGTTGTATTCGGTACAACATAAGTGGCAGGTGGTAGGGATCCTCTTTGGGTTAGCTTTTCAGGGTAAGCTGGTTCGGTATGTGTAAGAATGAAAATAAAGATTTTTGCCTACTTTGGTCATTCTTCAATTGAGAGACTTACATTGTCACAGGAGGGACATCTGCGTACTAAATTTAGAAACAACTTTACGATTTTACTTTCTTAGGTTCGATGTATGCGATTATGCTTTGGGTTTCTGTCAGTGAACATAGTTCCTTCATTTGATACTTAACCATTGTATGAGTGTGTAGGCCATTGTGTAGGGCAGTGGCCAAGTATGACCTTCCTATCTCGAGACAATTACGTTATGCAGAAGTGTGACAGCTGACTTTCTGAGCACTGGATGATCAGACAAAACTTGTTCCAAGTCTTATTTTGCTTGACATCTATCACTGATGTAAAAATGTAATGTCCAGTGCATGTTCCCTGAATGATCTGGATTTGACCTTCTAACTATGATTTTAGACGCCATCAAGCTCAATTCATTGTCGACGTTTTGGTGCTTAAGTGCAAAATAGACGGTTCAAACATCACAATTCTTCGGTATCTGAGTGGGTTTGCCTCTGAGCGGCGCTGACGCTCCCACCCCGGGTCATCTTTAGTGCTTCCAAAGCCTTTTGTATTTCCATTGTCATGGCACTGTCTACACTTCCTGATGAGAGCTTCTTGTGGGATTTCTGCAGGTGAAGCTTAAGTGAGCTGCTGCTCAGGCCAGCGTTATTTCCACAGATGGGACAGACTTTCATCATCGGCTTCCGTTGTTGCCACTCCATGGATACCTTCCCGTGCAACTTTCGGTCAAGATCCAGTAATGCTTTAGCAAAGCCATCATTAGGCTGAGCTCGGCGATGAACTCTTCTCAGGGTGTTCCATGCCTGTAATAAAGTGAAATTCCTGCATCAACAACAAGTGCTCAGTGGGCAGACCAATGGTATAGTAGGCATCAACTGTACTCTAGGTTTCATGTTTTAAAGAATATTGGCACCTGTGCCATAAAGAGTGGTCATTTTCTCTAGCCAAGTAAACTGTTTCATTCACTTACTTCTTGAGCATCAGATAAGCAATCACCAACGTCGCACTTCTACTTTTGCCTTCGAAGCAATGAACAAGTACCCTCCCGCCTTTTGACTCAACATGATCAATGAAATCAGAAGCTTCTTCAAAGATGCTGCTAATATTAGAATCTTCATTGTCATATATCTGTCAAAATGAAGCAGATACTATTATTGATACAAAATATGAACCATGTATGCTAAGACAAAAATGCTCAGGAGCTTGTGATAAGTATTACCACAGCACTACCAATTTCTGTTCAAATATGATTACTGCAAATATATAATGATTCTTCTATAAGATTTTGCTTGAAAACCCAGAAACAAATTCAAAAAGCAAAAACTTGCTAAAAATGAGGGTAAATTGAAATACATACAACTGAATTTTGAATTATTTGTCTTCTGCTCCCGACATTAAAGAGGGATTTGGAAAACCACAAGAAGTAAGATATAGTCAAATGTGTCTTACAAGATTATTTCAGTTCTCAGTCTGCAAATGAGAAAATATATTTCCTAGACGGTTGGACACTATAAGAATGAAGAGAGGAAATAAAAGCACTTACTGAGTAATTTTTGTATTCAAATAAATCAGGGTACTGAGTATCTGACTGTCCGATTTCATTGGCACATAAGCATAATATATGAGTAATACCCAGATGTTGTAAAGTGTAAACAGATCTGGCAGCCAGGGCTCCCCCAATGAACAAGCTATTTGTGATTGACGATGGTCTCTCTGTATTTCCAGCCTCAGAAATCAATGATATCCTTTCAAGTATGTGCTCAAGTCTGACCTGCAAGTTACAATGAAATGGTAAATTCAAAACGGATTTAACATAAGGAGTATCTTTTTTTGACTGAAATAAGTAAAAAGAGTTATATTTCATCAGCATGTTATCCAGGTCCCAATGGATGCATTACCTTCAACTCATAAGCATCAACAACACAGGTATTATCACTGCCTTCAAAAAATCCTGTATTGAAATTGTTCTCTTGACAGAGTTTGATGACATCATTCCTTAGCATTTCATTCCATTGTTCCAATTCCTTGTTCGATTCTGAATCAATCTGTGCAAAATTAAAAGAAAAAACACATCAATAAGACATCAAGACAGTAAAATATTTATCAGGTTAAAAAATTAAGCTGTTGAACATGACGCTTATTATTCCTAAAGGCCACCACAGGCATGCTGTTAATTGATGCTTCTAGCAAAAATGTAGATTTCAGTCTCATGAACAAACTTTGCATGAAAAATTGCCAGAAAGGGTAGAACTGCCTCTGAATTTATCATCTCATGACACATATTTCATGTTAGTTATTAACCAAATTCCGAATAGTCAGACTACTAAATTCCATGTGCCATGACCCATCTCCTTTAACATATCAAGTGTAAGTTAAAAAGATGAAACATCTTTAATATAGCAACCTTGGCAAATTTATGGATATCACGAAGCTTTGTTGTCAATCGCAGGCTACGAATAGGCTCCCCACTCCCCTTGGAGGACTTCCCATGCCAGTTTTCCCTTGACATGGGAGAACTGAATTCTGAGTTATCTTTATTCCCTGAGGGTGATGGCCTTGGAGCTGTTCGATGCAACTCTGAGTCACTTAAATCCAAATTATTTTCATTAAGGAACCGGTCTTTACTCTGTGGAGAAGGACAACTAACAACCCCATTCAGAGGTGAGTCGGGAACCATAAGATCATCTTTGTCAAAGTCACCAGATGCTGATTTGATTGTGATATTCAAAAATGCTCGTAATAAGCCATCCAGTTTTTGGTGAAGTGTGAGAAGGAATATATGGAAACCTTGGAGATCCCTGAGAGCAGCGCGAAACCCATTACGAAATTCCTGAACAACCGCAATCATTTCTACTGACCAGGTACTAGTTGTGTCACTGTTTTCTACTTGAGGGGCTCCTAATTTTCCTCCTGTTATTTCATATAATAACTTAGATGAGTAATCAGGGCAGTTAAAAAGCAACTCAACCAATTTAGGATAGTTTGCCTGGTCATTTGCACGTCTTCCAGCGGGAGGCCGGCGAGGAACACAAGAGTCAATGGCCACAATGTGAGAATTATGTGTATAAGATGACAGTGATTCATCTGATAATGAGCTTATGCTTTTCTCACTTAGTGGGGATTCTGTGATGTCAGAAAGATCAGACCTTTGGGATACCAATCCAGGGTTATGACAGTTCAACCTGCTATCCACTGAGGCAGCCCTTCTTTCCTTTTGGAGAGCTCTAATTACCCTTGGTCTGTATCGCTTAATTGCAGAACTGAAAGCCTTTTCTAGCGCATTGACATTAGTTGAGATCACTTTTTCAGCCAACAGTAAATTTGCTGGATTTCCACGCCATCTGAGTTCACGGCAAGCAAATCTATCTTCATTTCTGATGACAAGATCCAGCACCAAGACCCTGCCAAGTGCTGCTGCAATTCTTTCTGCAGTTTCAAGTGACCCAAATGCGATTGGATTTTCCAATAAAGGGGAACCATGAACATAACTGCAAGAACAAAGTAAATGAACCTTCAAACACTTGAACAAATAATACAAGTAGCTCATGAAATGTGTTAAGAAAACTTAATTAAGAAATTGAAGCAAGAAATCTGTATGAATACCAATTAATTTTTCCATCATTCAAACTTTAAGTTTTAACATCATACTCCGGCATAATGACTAAAAGAGCATTTAACCTGATTTCCGTCAACACCCCTCACCCAGAAGAGAGGAAAAGGGAAACAGAGACATGCACACATTCTCAACAAAAAAGGTAACCATAAGAGACTTTTTCTTTCATGAGGGTGCAAATGAAAGGAGCAGGCACTTTGTAACTCCAAATTCTAAGGCTCATTTCCAGTTTTACCTCATCAAGAAAAGGCATCGACTAAGTTCAAGAGCTTCCAACAGTTCTGAACATGTCACTTCACCAACTTCATCTCCTTCAGAGATAGCTGCATCACGTGCTTTCTCTGCAGCTTCTTTGATCTGAAGCCACTCCGTGCTGCTATTATGAATGACCCTAGCCTGCAATCCACAAACAAATCATGAAAGATCTAACTTCTAAAAGATGAGTAAGTACGTTGGACACACTACTACTGAAATTAACATTGTAACCTGTGGACTTTGCACACCCAACCACTTTGCAAATTCATAGCCAAGACGTTCTGATTGTGTAGCCATCCTTGAAGATGAAAACTTTATGACAGCTACTGCTTCCTTAGGATTAGTATCATCACTTCCAGGTTGGTTGAACAAGGCAAAGAAGACAACCCCCCCAGAATTTACAGTCACCTACACTTAACTGAAGAGAACTTGAGGCAGTAGAACAGATTGCAAATAATTGAAAATTTAGCACTTCATTCTATAGTGTTGTACCTCAATAACCACTTCATAGGGATAGAAAACGTGGCACATTTAACAGTTTGATATTTTCAGATCATATACCTCAAGGGCCTTGTTCATGTCATCCTCAGACTGATCAGTGCTGCTACTATGTTCGGTGTGGTGGAGAGAAGAAAGCATGTCCCAGGAAAAAGAGTTCGACTCAATGTCCAGAGTAGCAGCTTTACCAAGCCTTTCCCACAAATTGATCTCTGGAGCTTGCTCAGGATGTGGATCACTTTTTGAATCAGTAACTAATTCTTCATCACTGCAAGGAAATAATGGTAGGGAGAGAAATGTAAACGGCTGAGCACCTCAAGCACCTTAAATAGAGCACACCATAAGAACCTGCTACCATACAATTCTCCAACACTATCCTTTGTTTATTTTCAGGACAAGGTTTGCACACCAATTGTTCTAGCCCCACCAAACAGACACATACTTAGAAACGAAGTGATAACATTTCGTCTCTGCATGGTCATGTACTACTATTTCTGACAACAGTCAGACCATCTGAGTATCCATGCAGAAACATAAATGGGAACATGTGTCAAACTTGTACCAGAGTAAAACTTCCAGCCTTCAAGAATTTCCAGTTTTTTATTTGTATTCCCTCTGAAAACCCATATCTTAACTCCCAACACTTGGCATCTCTAAATCCAGAATTGGCAGCAATACCAAGCATGGCATATATCAACACTGCTGTCTTAAACAGATGAACGTGCAGGCATTTTCATAGAAGCAACAGCATTATAGATAATCAACATTTAATAACTAGCCATTTTTATGAAGATGTAATGATAAAATGGAAGTTGGTCAGAGAACCTGGAGGGCATATCGTCAGGCCTCAGAGGGCGGTGGGGGAATCCAGATGATCGGTTTCTCCCACTTCTTTTACGTACCAACTCCACCCATTGGGTGAATCTATATGCTGGACCCGATGTAATGTCCCCCAACATATACAGTAACTGCAACTTCAATATTCCCAAGATCAAGATCATGTGAACATTACACGCATAATCAATGTTTAATTGTCAGATTCCAATATACAAACTTCATGCATAATCAATCTCTAAATTGCCAGATTCCACAACACTCTCTCTGACACTCGTAAAACACACAAAGATGAAACCTAGAGATTTAACGGAAAAGAAGAAAACTTTACCCGAGAAGTCACTGTAAGTGGTAAAGGGGTGTCCGGTTCGTCAGATCCCAGGTCCAGTTCTCTCTCTTCTTCTTTCTCCTGCAATTCCCACATACGAATTCATTCATAAACAACAATAGAAGATGGATCTTTACAATGAGAATGCGCACCAAATCTGACGGGTTACAAAACCCTAACACGACCTTTATGGGGGATTTTCCATCAGAAATTGGCATGGCAACGACAGAGAAATAGGGGTAATTATGAGATGGGATTGTTCAAGTGGGGAAGCATAAAAAAGGCTGTAAAGATGATTATTGTATTCCGAATTTACCTGGACCTGGAGACTAGCAGTACTGCTGTTGATTATTGTTAAAAGAGGGTCATCCTTTTGCTCTTTGGCCATGTTCTTTTTTTGGTTTTTTTTTTTTCTGTTGTTTCCTTTATAAAGATATGGTTTTTCAAGATTAGAAGAAGCGTAGTGATACTGGATACAAGTCAAAAATTGGTGAAAGAAAATGGGACAGTTGCTTTATTTGGAGAGTGTGTCCGCTTTTCCAGGTACTGGTTCATGGCGGTTGATTAGTTAAATGGAAACGTTTAAAAGAGAGACCCACAAAAGTATAAAGAACTGGATGGAGTGTATTAATAACAAAGTATAAACTACGTGCAAAATCATTTTTTGAGACCAAAAGTGAGGAGAAGTGTAAGCTTGATTGGCTTTGGTGCAATGATGACTCACACTCTCTTCTGCCAGGTTGTCAGTCATGAGTAGGCCATAGGACACTGGCGACACTTTTGCTGCTCCAATCAGCAACTGTGTAAATCACCTTTAAAAAGTTTGATATTTTAGTTTGGATTGTGCATGAAGTCAACAATCAACTAAATATTGGGTGCGATCCCACCTAAAACAACAATCAGATTGAATCAATCTAATTGATGGGCTAACATTGCTGATTTGTTATATAGGGTTATGAACTCGTTTTTCCTCGAGCCATTCTGATTGCTAAAGTATGTCAAAAGATATAGTTTTGGACAAAGAACATAAAACTTGCCAACAAGCCTTCAAATTTTGTGTTAAAAGTCTGTTTACTCATTTCACCGCTTTTTTTTCAGTAATGAGTAAATTCTTTTTCTGTCATAAATCTCATTTCGCACTTAAAATGATTAGCCCTTCTGAAAGTCATACAACTCCCTTTCTTTTGTTAATATCTACCTTCCTTTTGAGTTTCTTCATGATATGTTCCCCATTCAGGAAGAAACAATGTCACTTAAAAAGTACTAGAATTGGTAACAAATGACAGAAAATTATGAGCATCCTCTCCATCCATTCTTTCTGGCAAGTCCATTAAACATCTGAAGACCCTTCTCTTCGCATTTGTATTCTTCGAGAAACGTAAATTGATGATGTAGTGATGTACCTTTCCCTTGATCTAAAATGTATAGACACTGTATTCCACACTGAGGTGCAGAAAAGCAGAAGGGCTATGATCCATTGTTGGTGGCAACAAGAAAGCACTGATTTTTCTTCTCTCACAACACACCTTATGAAGTTTCTAACATTACATTTGACCGCAATGACCTTCAAGAAAATGGTTCCTTTCTCTTTCAACAAGCAAAGAATGTTTTAGAACTATAGACAATCCAATATGTGCACACAATTTCAGGACCACATATCTGCATACACTAAAACATTTGTGGTAGATGTTTGCCTTCCAGGAAAGATTTGAACAGCATCAGTGATCTCTCAGGCTGCGAGAACGGAGCTTCATGAGAAGCACCTCTGATGGTAGCAAATGACAGGATGTTGCCATAAACTTGAGTCCACCCGCCAACCTGAATAAGAGCAGTAAATTAGTTTCTGATATAAATCCTCCATTCATGGACCCTTTACAAGAATTTACCTGTTTTCCGTTGAACCAGGTTCTGTAAGGTACACTTGTATTCAATCCCAACTCCTTAGCCAGTTTATGTACAAGTGTTCGGCTACCAGTCAATGGGATGACAGAATCTTGATCTCCGCTGTATGGTTCTTCATGTTACGAATTGCAACATCTCAGTAATTTATTGAACTATACAAGTTTGTTTTCTGAATTTACCTATAAACCAATACAGGAATCCCAGCCTTAATAAGTGATCCAACAATAGAGATTGTTGGTATCTCAAGGTTGAGCACGTCATAGTCCAGAATGCTGTGATCAAGACAGTAAACAGAAATTTTAACATAGCATTAAATAAATTGGTTATGCAGATAAAATTTGGTGTTCATTTCCTCATCTCAGTTGTTAGAAAAGAGAATTACTAGCTGCAAACTTCCCATCTGCGAACTCCAACTAGTCTAGCACCTAGAGCCTTTTGAACATCCTTCCTGTTCAAATAATTGACAATTTCATCTTCCACACACACATCTATCTTGCTGGAATGTTGCTGCTGATATAAGATCAATAAGAAAATGTAATCAGGCTCACCTAACAAGAATGTGAACCACAAAGGTGAATGGGAATTTCTTGCAGGGAACACTTGCCTGTGGACTTAAGATCTTTGATTGAGACAGCACTGATGAAATACAAACATCGAGGGTAACATCGTACTTGTCGATAAACCGACTCGTTTCTTTGTTAACTTGGCTCATAACACGTGAACAAATAGGTGAAAGAGAATCTCTGTAATATTCACTCACATATCTCGAGTAGTTACAAGCCGAAGTGAACAATCTGTATGTTGAATCTGATATTAATCCATGAGACCAGAAATATTCCGCTCTTGAATTGAAGTCTCTGGCAAATTCTAAAACAGGATTGCCCAGCTGAAAGAAGAGAAGAATACATTAGTCAAATGTTCTTGCAGACTTGCATAGAAAATCCAACGCAGGCATTTCCCAACTTTAATGTGGTTAGTTATTAATATTTTTCAATTTGTTTCAACTCAGAACAAGTTTCCAGATCCAAGTTCCGTATAATTCAAGTTAATGAAGTAGTTCTTACTGCAATTCCTTTCAAATTGAATATCTTCTCCTTTTGATTCGTGTCCATCATAAGTTTTGCAAGTTGAGGAATGTAGTGACCTGGGATATACAGGACAAAATGAAGCTATAACTATGATTTTCCTTTATATGAAAGAAATTCATTTAGGACAACTTCTTCTACCTGCATAACTTTCTCCTGTTATGAATAAATCCCTTTTCTTATACTGAGGGAATTTGTCGAACCAGCCTTTGAAGAATGCCAGGTTGTCCCTGGCTTAAGAAAAGAAAACCAAGAACAGCTTTAGAAAACTTCAAAAGGCCAAAGTTCCAATTTCTGAAGGCAGATAAACGGTAGATTAAGAAGACTTTAGAACATAAACTCAATGATTTAGCCATTCAATTGGGATAACAAGCTTCTATTCTGAAAGCAACCCATCTAAGTAAAAATTACTGTGGATATGATATATCTGAGGTTAAGGTCACCATAAAACTGCAGCATGAAACAATTGCTTCGTTTCCAGCAAAGGAAATTATTGTGGATATACAGGTTCCCCACATACTTTACTTTTCCTGTCGAGATAATAATGAGTTGGAGGGGACCAAATTAGTGTTTTATCTTTAGCCTTTTTAAGTCTATGCAGATCAATTAGTACTCAGCAAACAGTAACTTCATAAAGGAGCAAACCTTTTCTTTTTTTTTTTTTTTGGATTTTACCCATTCAAGGACACTGTTTCTCAGGAACTTGATAGAGCTGGTTGATATGACCAATCTGATCAATCTTGTCATTGAAGAAGAAGAATGAAGATCTGAATTTGATTGATTATACCTGTTGCCTCGTCATCTACAGCCAAATAGGAGGAGCTATCAACAGCATATGAAAATCCTACACCAACTGGTGTCTCCAAATATAGCATATTTGCTTCTGCATTATTGATCAACGTGAAAATGCCATTAGAGGGCAAAATTTACAACCGCATTAACAAGGTAAGTAAACCATGCTTTGTACCTCTGTTCCAACTATACTCATTTCTAATCAAAGCCTTTTCTTTCGGTCTGAAAGGTCCGTTTTCAGAGAAAGCCCCTACTCCCAGAGAAGAACAGCCAGGCCCTGCAAATCAATATATAAGCGTTAAAATGATCATTCAATGGTTTAGCCTTTTAGGTTCTCCCCTACCAAATTTGACATAATTTTTGAATCAATTTAAAAGCCTTGAATGTGATAAAGTTCGAAGCTTTTCATACCTCCATTCAACCAGAGAACCAAAGGCTTCGAGGCTGGATCTTGTTGTGCTTCAACGAAGTAATAGAAAAGAGCTCTATGCTTCTTATCATCCACTGTAACGTAGCCTGAGAAATGTTGAAAAGTCACATGGGGTTGCCCAGGAAGCCTTCCAATTTTGCCAGAATGGTACGTGGAACACTCTACCACCATTGACACACATACCATTAACAAAGCCATTGATATGGCCTTCCATGTTTGAGAGAAGTACATTGATTAGAGATCCAAGAAATGGCACTTGGAGTTGTAGACAAAAGACCTGTTTCTAACTGCTGCTGCCTAGTGGATGACTTGGGCCACTAAATAAATGACCCCTATAGTATAGCTAGGCTTGCTTTTTTATTATGATTACAGGGGTTTGCTTTTCTCTTGCAGGCCTGAAAATGGTGTTGAAAGAGATACATGAGAGACGCAAGGACATGAGAGTGGCTTGGTGTTAATGAGCTGACTCAGCTCATATGGATGACATATTGCAAAAGGAAAAAAGAGAAACTTGGAATGGGATCAATCAAAGGCTAAGCAGGCTGCCTACATTTTCCCTCAGAAGAACAGCTATCAAACTTTGTCTTCTTCTGTTTCTTCACTAGTGTCTGTCAAATAGGCTCCCCACATTTTCCATATACTTTGTATCCTGAATAGGAGAAGCATGCCATGTTCTTTGGAAAAGTCACCTTTACAAGGTTCTTTTTTATTTCCTCTCGTAAAAGATACGATACCCCTATTTAGTTTAATTAATTTGATTTCTTAAGCTCAATGGCAGTCGAGTTGATGGAGTTACACGAAGCCAAAAGGTTATGTATTCGACTCCTCTTACTTACGCTCTTTTAATTGAGCCTGTTATATAGGATTTGTCTAGTACTAAATACTCAATTGGCCTGATTTGCAGATTATTGCATCAATCTAGAGGTTTATTCAGTGCGCATCTAAATGGTAGTGGTTGCGGGTTCCTTTGTTTCCAAAAAATAAAAATTGATTTTTTAAATTTAGTATGATTTTCAACGTTTTAAAAAAATGACAACAAAATACACTTTTAAATCCAATCTGAATTTATTAAATCTTATTAGTATTAATAATTTATTATAATTAATTTAAATCAGTGATTTGACTCAAGTTTAATTAATTTAAATCGAACCGAAGCATTGTACATATACTATTTATATAATGTATTTTAATAAAAAAAATTAAGAATTTTTTAATTAAATATCAACAAAATTCTAATAAGTTTAGATATTAAAATTAATTAGTCAAATGGACCCATATCTTTTTTTTTTTGTATAAGAGGGAAAAAGTAACCGATTACACAACGTGTCACGAGAAACAGATCCCAGACATATCCTCGAGGAGGATTACATGACACCCAATAGGAGGAAGGTCAAAATAAGTAACACCAAGAGCAAAATGCGTAGTATAGCTCGCTAGCCAATCCGCACAGCGGTTGCTCTCACGGTAAATATGGCGATGCATGACCGTCCAATTCCGTGTAAACAGCTCACGAATCTCTTGAACAATGGGGTTAAATATCGAAGATCGGCTGGCCGAGGAGGATAGGAATTGGAGGGCCACAACTGAATCAACTTCCAGTTCAATTCGACGATATCCTAGGTTCCACGCAAGTGTGAGTCCAGTAAACATGCCCTAGAGTTTCGCCGATACCAAAAAGCACCTGCCAATATTATGGATAAACCCGCCAAGCCAACTGTCGGAGCTGTCGCGGAGGAGACCGCCAACTGAAGCCGAGGGGGAAGAGCCGAAACAAGCACCATCCGTGTTCAACTTAACTCACCCGAAAAGAGGTGTGCACCATCCGATAAGGTACTCGCGTCGGTGGGAATGCTCAGTGATCAAGCTGCTTTGTCAAGTGGTTGACTTATGTACCCATATCTTTTACCCTAATATGAGGAGTGAAGTACGTTAACATTCCCAACAACATGTAAAGCATTCTTAAAGGTGATTTCGTACATACCAAAAGGCAAGTCCAGTCCGGACTACTAGTTATTATGTACATGAGAATTGGCAGAACCTTTCTTGATCGACATGTACAAGTTAGCAGACCAAATTCTGATTTCTAATTTGAGTCGTCCTAAGATTTCACAGAGTGACTCATCTCTAAAGGAATTGCTCATACGGGCAGACCTCCTTGCCCTGTCCTGACATTGTGATGAATATACTCAATTAAAGTTACATATGGGTTGTCCTTTTTTGTTAATTATTATTATTATCACAAACCTTTTTACTCAATAAAAACAATAATAAAAAAGTATTTAGTATTAATGTCAATCAGTTCTCTTGCAACTATGTTTTCAAAACCAAAAAAGGCAAATAAAAAGTTTAAAGTTTAAAAGATTTAATCGATATTAAATAGTTATAAAATTGGTTAAAAATTGAATAAAATTAGATAATTTAAAAAATTACTAAAAAATGATTGTTTTTATGTTCTAAAATTTTTAAAATTTAATTAAAAAAGTTGTAAAATAACAATTAATTAGTTTATTTGGTTTATAAAAACTTTTTTATTTATAAAAATTGACTGATTAATTAATATGTTGGACAATTTTGTCATTTCTCATAAAATTAGATAACTATTAATTGGATTTTTTTGTTTTTAAATAAATTATCGGTTAAGTTACGTAATTTATTTGATCCAGATAAAGATAATAAAGTGACCCAATAAATGATCTAAATTAATGATTTGAAGTTCGGGTGAAAAATGGATCCCAATTACTGTAGACCATACCCATATTGGCTTTGTGATAGGAAAATTATATAAAGATTAAGTTCTCCTGCAGTTGCTCATATTGATCGCAATTATAAAGTATCTCTGACTCGTTAAGAGAGCTTACGTATTGAGAAAACCCTAAATCACATGACGATAAACACTTTCTATAAAGGTCCCAGAAAATTCGTGATCGTTTGGAGCTTAAAATCGGTATCGGAATCAGAAATGAAACGGAAATCAGGTATTCCGCATTATCTTTGTTTTTAATCCTTTCATGTAGATCCTAAGTATGTAATAAGGTCTATATTACGTATTACATAATAAACTGACCGAATTTTAACAAAAAAATTATCAAAATAAATTAAATTAAAAAATTAAAAACCAGAAGCAGTAAAAGCCTTGAACCGGTTTACTTTTTAAGACATCGGTTCCACCATTTCAAGTAATCTGCTTTTGCTTTTTGTTGCTTGCAACTTTTATAAACTTGCAGAAGAAGTAAAAATATAAACTATTAAAATCAGGTTACCTATATTTCTTGTTGGGATGAATGATGTACTTTTCATCAAATAAAGAGAGATGGGAAGCAGTTGGGAGCATCAGAGTTGGAAGGTGTAAGCTTTCGCTTTTTAGAGACCTTGAAATGGAAGCAAAGGGTTGGGTTCTTCATTTCATTTCACTTTCTAGTGGGAGAAAGCTCATGAGCTTTTTGTTATTATATTGTAAAACACTTTCACTGTTAATGGATGCAACTTCTCATTAGCTTTTTGTTATTATATTGTAAAACACTTTCACTGTGAATGGATGCAACTTCTCATGTCATGTGGCCCATTCAGATTTTATTCCTTTGGTATCTAGTGATTAGTTTTAGTGTCAAAATCATGCTTCAAATCAAATTAATTTGGGTGATTAATTTCACATTTAAGAGTTAATTACGGGGTGAGATAACTCAGTTCTGACCTCTGTCAAAACCATCCTATCCAATTCGTCTAGTTAATTACTTGTGAAGAAAGTAAAAACTGACTATTTAAAGTTATACACGAAGTTGACTGAAGAAAAGAAGAGTGGTGGGTGTGGGAGTGGGACAGAAAGGTTTTGGTCTTTTGGAATATGTGCCAGCGTCAAAGGTTTCTGAAAAGATGTGGACAGGACAAGAAGCCGGTGGAAGGAATGACCGTTTGATACGGATTCCAATGTTCGTTGATTACTATGTAAATTGTAACTTGGTCTATTTTATGGCTTGAAATCTTCTGATCCACTAATTCTGTGTCCTCATTGTCACAACTAAACTAATAGTTCCCCCATTTTATAAGCCCCCGTAAGTTAATGTTTTAAAAATAGGATCAGACATCGAACCGATTAAATAAAAGATTGAAAGTTTAGATGTTTAATCGGTAGTAAATTGTTATAAAATTGATATAACAGTTCTAATTTTTGCTCCTTAGGTTAGGTTTTTGCTCCCTAAGTTAGGTTATTATTAGTATTTTGTATTTGTATCTTTATTATTTGTATTATTATTTGTGATTTTTATGGTGTTTATTTTGTTAACTTGCATCATTATTTTTCTATCAACATCTGTATGTGGGTCTATCGGAAACAGTCTCTCTATTATGTAGGGGTAAGGTTGCGTACTATCAGACCTTCAAAGACCCTGCTTCACTGCAGGACTTCAGATTGAATGTGATGGTGGTGATGATGAATAAATAAGAAATAAAACTTATAAGAATAAGTAAAAATAAAAATATTTTATTGAAATAAAAATACACCAATGTCTATCATTATATAA
>JANIHZ010000006.1:68139790-68154833 GCA_027478365.1 Erythroxylum rufum | reverse complement strand
AAAATCTTAATTGTGGTGGAATTAAAGTTGTGATTATTTGGTTGAAGTGGGATTTCTGCAAATCTCCTAATAACGGTAGAATTATATCTCTAAGGTGTGTAACTATCCACATCTTCTATCTACTGCAAATCTATCTCTAACGTGAAAAAGGGATAGCATGGGTTAATTAATTATTGAAAAAAAGCTGCAATAAAATATCTGAGTTATGTAGCGAAGATTGTGTGGCTGGGCATTAACGATGGATTGAGTCAAAACATATGGTGGGTATCTTATATCTCTAGGTTAATTGTTGAACACACGTATGGGTGTGGTATTATTGTGCAATTGGTTTTGAGCTGTTAATGAATACAAGGAGGTGGGATAATAAATGTTAGTGACGGCACCAGAATTGATGTGTTGTTGATCATTGATTGAAAAAATAGAGAAACAAGGGTGTGCGCAGTTGGTGTCTTCCATGTGTTGAAGACTGTGTTTTTAATATAGGAGCCTGCGTTAATTAATTGGGTAGTAGTGCAGATCACGTGGTTTTTGGAAAATAAGTTTGTTGGCTGCGTTATATTTTTCATGAGTCGAAACGTATTGATGTGGTGACTACAACTAGTGTGTGCGTGAGTTTATGGGGGAGACATTTTCGTGGGTCTTTGAAGAAAAACACTAATGCTGCATATGACAGAGAACATAGGAACACCGTGACTAATTTTGTGAAGAAAGTTTTCTGCTAGGTTATTTTGAGAAGACAAATTCATACGGAAGTCTTTTTGTCTCAAGTATTTTTGTTATTTAATTTTCAGTTGATTAAATACTTGAGCTATTTTTATTTATTATTGTTTTAAGTGAAAGTAGTTAGACAAATCCTCTGACAAGGTTAATACGAGGCAGTCGTACTATTGGGTTGATTTAGAAAATCCTCTGTTGAGGTTAGTACGAGACGGTCGTACTATTGGATGTGAAATTCTTTCACGGGAAGTGAGGTTGAGAGATAGTGTCAAGGGTTGAGTGGTGTCGGCTCAGTAAAGCCTTGGGTAAATCTATTATACTTTCGTGAAAGTTATTAAACTGGGTGAGGGTCCCGCAAACGTAGGCAAAGTGTGCTGAATTGTGTTACCAAATTTTCGGTGTCTTTATTATTTTACGTTTGTGAGATTTTACTCTGTTTGTGCGAAGAATAATTTGGAAAGTCTGCGACTTAATTAACCACTTTGATTTTTTATGGGATTTGAAAAGTACTGATGTGCCCATGGTTCCAGAACTAAAATTGAATTCTAATAATGGTGTTTTATTAGTCGATGTTGAGAAGTATAGGAGAATCGTCGGGCAACTTTTGTATCTAAATTTTACGTGACCTGATATCACATATGCAACGCAGTAATTAAGCCAATACACCACTACTCATGTGTTAAGGTATCTCACAGGGAGTATTTCAAAGGCACTATTTTACTCGGAAAACTCTAAAACCAAACTGTTAACTTATTCTGACGCAGACTGGGTAGGCTGTCTAGTCACTCGAAAATTCATTACAGGCTTCTGCATATTTTTGGGATCATCCTTAATTTTTTGGAAGACAAAAAAGCAACAAACGGTCAGCAGATCTTCCACTAAAGCCGAATACAGGAGTATGGCTAGTACTCTCTGTGAAATAAAGTGGTTAAATTACATCTTGAGAAATTTGCAAGTGAAGGTTCCATTGCCAATTCCACTAAAATGCGATAACATGGCAGCAATCCATATCTCCAACAATCCCGTGTTTCACGAGCGTACCAAGTATCTAGATATCGATTTCCACTTGGTACGTAATGCAATCCACGATGGTTTTCTCCAGACAAGTCACTTATCTTCAAAGTTCCAATTGGCCAATGCATTCACAAAAGCTTTACCAGCACCAACACTTCACACAACATTGGATAAGTTGGGTTTACATAAACTCCCACTTGAGGAGGGGATGTTGGACTCACAGGAAATGTCAACACGAGCAAATGACACCACACATAAAATATAACTGGCCACCTCATCAATTCCATTTTGTTCTTTTTTTTTATTGCTCATCATTATTCTTTGTCCTTATTTAGATACTACAAGTTGAAAGTTGCTTAGGTTTGTTACGAAAGAATAACACAAAATAGAGAGAGTATGAAATCAAGTGTATATATATCTTCAAAAATCATGAATAAAAATTTATTCCTTTCTCACAAATTTCGGTCCTTACTATTGTCTTCTACATTACCGTACACGAGAAATGGAAGCGAGAGGACTTCAAAGAGAAGAAGCCACAGTTTTGCAAGCTGCTGAAACCAAGTATGAACCAGTTTTCTGACCGCCGGCACTTAGTAAAACCAGAAACATCATAATTAGTACTTTCATTCACTACATTCCTCGTAGGAAGGCGACAGAAAGTAACATAAGTTGCTGAGAAGGAATGGCTCCCTTAATCATAGATTAAGGCTAACAGAATGAGAAACCACCATGGATGCAGAAACTGACAGGGGAACAGGAAAGCAGAGTATCAACATTAGAGGATTTAGTATTCAAAACTCGCTAACAACATCGTCCCTTTTTGCTTTCTTCTAAACAGAAGAGAAAGATTTAGACCAAGAATCACAGATAACAGTAACGGAAGCTTCAGCTGGCTTGTCCTGCTGAACCGGCTTGGCAAAGATTGGAACTTAAGACTAAGTTGCTGAAACAGAAGCCATCGAGACAGCTTACCAGATTAGCTATACAAACAATAACGCAGGTCCTAGTTATACACTAATCTTCCGATATGGGATTTGACTGGGACACAGAAATGGTGGGCGCCATTACCGGTTAATGCAAAGCAACAGGAAAACTGGTGCTCTGGATAAAGAAAGAAAGTGACAGAAACAGAGTGCAATTTAGTTAAAAAAACGTTAAAATACCTATCTACTTTACTGTTTGAATGTCATTGGATTGCGTTCTGTTCCATGGGCCCTTGTGGAGTTGCCAGTCGTGTGAATGGCTCCAGATTTCTTGGATGCCAAGGCTTGGCTTATCTAACTTTGACTGCAATAGGAGTCAGACCACCAATGTTTTATTGGGGATCGTCGACCTGCTGCCTCGAAACGACCTTCTAACATACAAGTCAAACTTAACCCAAAGTTGTTCAATCTCAGATTATGAAACTTAAGATCAAAACTATATTGTTTTAAAATTAGGAAAATCGGGTTTCAAATCGACTTCTTAAATTTTAACTAAAATAAGTCTAATAAGTTGATTTCAAGTAAGAATTACAAGGAGTTGGGCCAATCATGAGCTCTGATAGGCTTGAGATAGGGGCTCTAGCTCAAGTCCGAATTCGAGCCCGAGTAAGTTTAAGACATTTCATTCAAGATCGAGTTAAAAAAATTAAAAATATAAAACAATATTTTATTTATAAGAGTCGAGGCTCAAGCAGCTCAAACCTAAGGCTTAATTTTTTAGAAAATTTGGACTTAAGGCTTAGTCAACTCGAGTTAACTTCCAATTAAAATGTGGCCGGATGAGTTGGGGCAAGGTCGGTTCCATCTCAATTTTCAAAATTGAATGAGGTTGAATTAAATTTTTTATTTTTATATTTTATTTAAATTTTTTGAGTAAGCGATAAATTCTTTAAAATATAATTTAATGTTAAATCATAATTTTTAAAAATTAAAATATTTAAAAATTAGTATTATATAAATTGATTGTCCTTTTTTTTCTAGAGTCTAATTTAAGTAATGGTGCAAAATTTGACCCGATTATGCAAAATCACTACTTTGAACAAATAAAGACGGCTAGTAAAATACCGAACTCGTAAAAGAAGGACGGCGCTTTGAAAAAGCAGACGTTGACTTACTCAGGAGTTCTCATTTCTCGCCATCCCTTCAATCTTCCTCGTTTCTTCTCAAACACAACCAAACATGAGTGACTATTACTACTAGTTCTTCTTCTTTTATATTTGACACATACATCACCAACCTCCATAACCAACCCAGAAAGTTTGTTTCTTCTCTCACTTTTGATCCTCCCGATGGCCTTTTTTGGCGACTCTACGCCGCTGATCCCCAACTTTCTCTACTCTCCCCATGTATCCTCCAGGAACTTGGCTTTGATGAACGTCAACCATGGCGTCGCTGCAACGTCCACTGGTGGCCCTCCGTCAAAAGGGTTTGTGATTCCGGCACCCAGTGAGAAGATTGAGTTGTACTCGCCGAATTATTATGCGGCATGCACGGCCGCTGGGATGTTGGCCTGTGGACTTACTCACACGCTTATCACTCCTCTCGATCTCGTCAAGTGTAACATGCAGGTCTTGATTTTTGCATTTACGTGCTTGTTTGCGTTATTGTTTTCCTCCTACAAAGTTTTGGTCCCTCTGTCATGCTTTTCTTCAGGGAATTGTGTTATAATCTCATGCATGGAAAGATAGCTTTAAAGAAGTTCTGGTAGATTTCAGTTTAATAAACACTTCTTGATCATTCGTCATATTCATGGAGTCTGAAAGTTGTGATTTTTAAGGGTCTTCTTCATGACCGTATTATTAATCTTGAATTATGTATCTCTTCTTCGGCTATTAATTGTTTGGTCTTTACGTCTCGACCTTTCTGAATCATAGGAATTTTGAAATTTGACCCTTTCTTTGTTTGAATCTTCTATGCATTGTGAAGAAGACACCAATCGCTTTTGCTAATTTAGTTGGTCAATATTTTGAAAAATAGGGGAATCCCACATTCACCCGGCATTTGACCTATCCTCCAGGCGTACTGGAAGATGACCTGCAAGAAACAATTTAGCTAAATGACAGCTGCCCAAATGCTAACTTTTGATGTGATTGATGATTTCAGATCGATCCAGCAAAGTACAAGAGCATTTCATCTGGATTTGGGGTCTTGCTAAAGGAACAGGGGCTTAGAGGTTTGTTTAGGGGATGGGCACCCACTTTGATTGGATATAGTGCTCAGGGTGCCTGCAAATATGGATTCTACGAGTACTTCAAGAAGTACTACTCGGACATAGCTGGTCCTGAATATGCTGAAAAGTACAAAACCTTGATATATCTTGCTGGTTCAGCGTCAGCTGAAGTGATTGCTGATGTTGCCCTCTGTCCCTTTGAGGCTGTTAAGGTTCGTGTTCAAACCCAACCTGGATTTGCTCGGGGCTTGTCCGATGGATTCCCCAAGTTTGTCAAAGCCGAAGGTTATTCAGGGTACGACCTACCTGCAAAATAATTGTTTCGCTTTTTGGTTTTTTAGGATGCTCTCTGTGAAGTTGCATCCACTCTCTAGCTTGAGTTGATAAAATAGTCGACTTTGTGCAGGTTATTCAAAGGGCTTACTCCTCTTTGGGGACGTCAGATTCCATGTAAGCTATATCATTTGCGATTTATATCATATTTGTTTTGCTTATAACAAAGTTTCTGAGGTGATTCATATCCTAGTTTGTTACAACTGATTCCGAGTTTGCAATTACTTAAGTCTTTGCTGCTATCTTCTTTCATAGTCATTCAAATGGAGAAAACATCCCAATGTCGATTGACACTGGAGTCAAAGCATTTTGTAGTGAATAGAACTTCATCTTTTCTTCCTGCCAAGATTTTATCTCAATGTTTAGTATTAATTTGCTGCAGATACAATGATGAAGTTTGCTACATTTGAGAACACAGTTCAGATGCTATACAAGTATGTCATCCCAACGCCGACAGAGAAACGCAGTATAAGTTTGCAGCTTGGGGTCAGCTTTGCCGGTGGTTACATTGCTGGTATTCTCTGTGCTATTGTCTCACACCCAGCAGACAACCTTGTATCGTTCCTCAACAACGCCAAGGGGGCAAGTGCCAGCGAGGTAATGACTCCGTCTCATATTTGACACCAAATAACTCTTTTTCTTCACCAAAAAAATTCCCATTTGTATAATTATAATCTCATTGATTTTCATGCTTTTCTCTGCTGCAGGCCATAAAGAAACTAGGACTGTGGGGTCTTTTCACAAGGGGTCTTCCTCTCCGGATTGTCATGATTGGAACACTCACTGGAGCTCAGTGGGTCATCTATGATTCTGTCAAAGTCTTTTTTGGAGCGTAAGTTATTCCTTTCCACATAATTGAGCCATGCTTTCTTCTAACGAAGTCAATCATTGGAGATAATTTTGCCTGCACATATCTCGTTGAATGTCATGCTTCATTTATTTTGACCTTATACCTTTTTCTTTTCTTTCAGGCCACCTACTGGTTCTGCTCCTGCTCCATCTGTTGCAAAGGCTTGATTTAGTGGACGATGATAAAAGATACTATACGACGATTTGTTGTTCATTATTCCTTTTTCATGTTCGATTCTTGCGGGGGATCTCTTAGCTCTCGTCCTAATCTTCCTATAGCGATATCATATTACAGTACAGAGATTGATTATGTCAACTTTAAAAGCAAGTATACCTAGATTTGTCCAAGAACTTGCGATTGCATAGTTTTGTTGTTGGAGATTGTAGTGATTTAGAACAGATCCTTGTTCCACAAGAGCTTGATCTTGTTATGAGAAAAAGTTCCCTTTTCTGAAATAATCAAAAGATTATCATGTGCGCTGACTGTGTTTCATTGACATAAGCTGTCTGGTATAACCTAACCTGAGTTCTGCACCAGATCGAATTTTCTGCAACTCGTGGCAATTTTTCTATGGAAAACTTGCAAGGAAGGATGATAAAAGCAGTATCATGTAAAGTCGGGTGCTTTTCTTCTTTTTTGGGTTGCTATATCATATCACATTCTGAACTTACATAGTCCTGGACTGGGTTAGAGTAAGAGGGTATACAGTATCAAAGACAATCCTGGCAAAAACATGTCGAACTTCCTCTAGGTTGCCCATAGCTAACAACTCATAGTTTATCTTCTTACCTAGCTTGGGCACAAAACGTCTCTCTCTGCCATGCCTCTGTATACACTCAAACATCCTGCAAACTTTTAGATACAATGCCAATGGAATGAAAACCTGCATGGTTAATAGAGTAAACAATCAGATATTCCAGTAACTAAAGAATAAGAGAAAGTACATTGCACTCATGGAGTCAAAGGTATTTGACAGGTTTAAGAATCAATTCAATAAATAAAAAGTTTCTGAAGGTCTTCAATGAAATATCTCAGGTCCAAGTCCATATCTTTACCATTTTCTATATGTTACCCAAAGTCCATTTTAACTGAACTTGTTTTAATGGTTAAACATTCTATCAAAAAGGTTAACAGAGAGGCCAAGAAAGAAAATGCTTACCATATCTGACTGTGGAGCTTTAGGGTAGTCTGACATGGCCTGAGACACGTAATACTCATCTGTCATCTTAGCAAGCATTTGTTTAACTGATGAGGCAAGATCTTCGACCTCAGCAACCAATGACTTAGTGTCCAGATCCTGAGGTTCTGATAACTCCGGAAGGCTGACATCATGTGGCCTAGTGATCCTCCTCGCTATGTCTACTGCTTCTGACATATCGCCGCCATTGTGGAGAGCAAGACAAAATGCAGCAACCACCATAGGGTTCCTTGGTTGGTCAGACACTGCTTTATGGAAAGCAAGGATACCAAACCTGAAAATGTGATGCCGTGATAAATTGTTCGGTACAACTTACGATGAACTCTAAGAATTTACCACAGACAGTTCTAAGCCAATAATGAAAATCCTAAGAGCAAATCAGGGCATGGTCTGCAAATAACCATGTTGGTGCTGGGATTAGTAATTGATGTTGCACCATCTCAACAATATAGTCTCACTGATCTGCAAGCCTGAAAATCTACAGCATACTTCTGACAAGTAGGAATGGCAACAGATCGGGATTCCGAGCTCAGTTCAAAAGTTCTCTAAAAGCCTGAATTCAACCTAAAGCCGGATCAAACTTGAAAGACTTGGCCTAAACCCAATCTTGATCAAGTTTCAGATGGCCTGAAGATCAATCGAGCCCAGTGAAGCTTTAATTTGACCCAATTAGGTCACATCAAGCCTAATTGGATGGGGTTAGGTCCAAAACAATTTTAAAAAATATTAAATGGTCTAGTACCCATTTAGGCTATGTCAAATCCAAAAGTTTATCCCTTTTAGAAAAATATTAAATGTTTCAAAGTCTAATTGAAGTAAGTCTAAGTCCGAAAGCCCAATTCTTTGAAAGTTTTTTGACTAAGCAAAGACCCAAATGCTCTATTTATATAACCACTTTCCTCCTCGTCTTTTCTCTCCTTGTCTTTTCACTTTCAATAATGAGAATTGTGAAATGTGATTCCATAAATAGGTCATTTGGGTCATTGCCTCAATCACAAATCTCCCAAAGGATTTATCTATAGTCAGGCTTCGGACTTTGGGTCAGGCTTGATTGTAGAGCCAGAACTTGACTCGAAGTTCAAAAATTTTATAAATAAAAGACTTGAGTCTAGCTCTGAACTCGGTCAATAGGACCAAGCCCATCGACTACAGGTTGGGTCGGGCAGTGACTTTTTTGCCATCTCTACTTACAAGAATGCTAACAATGTAATAATAAAGTACATTTAACAATGTGAAAGGATTGAAATCTTACTTGCCTGCAAATCAGGTACAAATGTTACAAGTCCAAGTTTTTTCGATAATCGCATTCTAGGAAAATAACAATCAAGACTACAATGCAAAGATATGCCAGCTTTCTCAGAAGTTTCAAAGTATGATTTTGTCTATCATAGCAGCAAGTAGCAAAGGGAAGAAAATATGCCGGGTGGATCAAAATGGGAAATCTAAATCGTCTGAACAAGGTATTACAGTTAAGATGGGAGAAATATCATTCATATCTTAAGAATCTTTTATGTTCACAGGTATCATCCAACAAGCTTTGCAATTCCTATGTTCACTAAGACACATTCCATAATCTTCAATTACAATAGAAAGACAACTGTGAAATATCAAGTCAATTGAAAAACTACAATTATTAACATGATGTTTCACAGGATACTATATACAATTGGACTGAAATAAATAAAAAGACAAGCAACCAAGAACAGACTTACCATAAACTGCCATGGCATGGCCTATCAGGTGCAAGAAGTCTATCCAAGTTAGAAAACAGACACTGCAAATGAATAAACAGATACTTTGATCACTTAAAAGTTCATCATACTACCAAGCCTTTCTGATATGTACAATTCATACAATATTGTAATGAGATAAACGTTAAAATCAAACCCCTTTACTTTCAGATACCATTCTGTCTCTTTGGATTATTCCCACAAACTTGAATATCTAACGAGAAAGAATTACATAAGCATTCTCGACGCATCAATGATCAGGAATACATGGAAAATAAATATAATAAAATTTTCAAATCCAATAACACAAAATACCTACAGTCCACTGCACTGTTAACCTGGAATTGTAGCGACAGATGAGACACTTTTTGTAGGAAATAACTTAATTCTTTGACGAAGATGGACATTTTGTGTTATTTGTTAGATTAGTGAAAAGTAGGAAGCTCTACCTAACTTCAATCCACTTACTTATTTCAAAATGCTTTACCCTTTAAGCCATTTCAGGCATAAATATAGATCTGTCTTAGTGTTCTCTCAGTAACAGAGGATCCAAAGCTTTTTTGTTTTCCAAAAGAAGAAAGAGGGACCAAGATGTGAGTTAACGTAGTTACCAAAAGCATATTAGATCTCTTGTCACGTCTTTTGAAACCAAGTCGTACGAAATATGCTGCCTGCATGAGAAATGACATTAGATTTGAACTATAAATCTCAGAGGAAACTTAAAATGTAAAATCCAAACCTGAATTGGCAAAAGTATTTCGAGAAGTCCAAATTTCCACAGCAACCTCAATGATGCTTCAGCAGAACCATATGCCAACATGTAGTTCATTTCCATCATAAGCCTAGACTAAAATATTGAGATAATAGAGACAAGTTAAGCAGGAATATACAGATGTAAATAAAATCCATGGAAGATGCTGAAAGAGTAAGAAAGTGGCATACCTTATCAAGTCTTGATATTAAGTGTGAAAGATTTTTGACACAATGAGCTGTCTCTCTAGAGAAACGAAATCCTAATCGGGCAGCAATTCTCACTCCACGCAGAATGCGAGCTGTAAAGAAAAGGAATCACATAATATCCCATTACACACAGAGATATGACATTACTTATGAGCATGTCTGCCTCTACCTAATGCAGCAGCTCAAATAATTTTGCTAGGTCCATGTTGCGGAGGAAAACCAAAATGGCTGGATGCAAATGAAAGCTCACCACAGTCATCTTGAAAAGAAGTGCTTGCAGGGACGATAGTGCGCACCTAGTTCCAGGAAAGGTGAAGTCGGGATAATAAAATTTTTGACATATCTAAACTCATTGGAAAGCAAATAAGTTAAGAAATACATTCACACTTTAGCCTTTCTAATGTCTTTCAGACCCCCCATATAGTCGTATACTAATTTTGCATATGGATCGAACAGTAACCTGCATGCAAATAAAAAGAGAAATTAGTATATGGGCAAGAAAAGGAGCAAAAAGTATTCCATGCTAAAAATGTCACTAAACTGAAAAATCTTCAAACCAGTGACCCTGGCTTTTGTTAATCAATAAAATGACATTTTCACTGTCGAACTTTTCAAGCACCGACCCATTGATTGTGAAGTCCCGTCGCAGACAATTTCTCCAACGAACATAATCTTTCTTGTCACAGTCAATGGGGCCTTCATCACATTGTCTAAAATCACCACCGAACCTCTTTCCAATGGTGCTAAAACTTGAAACCTAGCATTAACAACTAAAACTAATAACTGAGAAACAAAGGATGGCTAAATTAAAATAAATTCACTATAAAAACCATGTTCAATAAACAACAAAAAGCATATAGGCTAAGAATATCTCTCCATGGGTTATGAGAAGAATGGCTATAAAGACCAACAGTAATAAAAGAAAAGAAGGAACTATACCTCCACAATATCATCGCCAATATGCACATGACATATAGGGAACCGTCTGCCAATTATTTCACACCATGAAAATGTCCTCATTACCTGCAACTCAGATTGAAGCTTAGATCACAATTAGTTCTAGGAAGATTTCCAGCTATACATTGGTTATATTTGATAACAATAATTGTATTAACAGTCTGCTTTGCCTTCTTCTTTTTTCTTTTAGTAAAAAAGTGACTTATAAAACACAGTGCAGAGTTGAACTACAATCCATCAACGCTGAAGATGGAAAAGCAAAATCTAGAAGGACTTGGTACATATCTATCTATGCTGCCCAAAACTTGTCTAGTTTAGCCCATTTACGGCAATTAAGGCAAGCTAACTAAAACTAATAAAGGTTATCACAAGGATGGAACAATTGTAGGTTTCTAATTCCAAATAGGCAACAAGGTAAATGAGTCATAACACCTCGAGACATTTCATGCGAATATGCACGCAGGGTCAAGCATCTGTAGCATCTCATGTAACCTGAGAAAAAAGCTAACCTCTTTGAGTTCTGCAGATGTTATTACGTCAAAATCCTTTGGTGTACGGTTCAGGATAAGATCACGGACACATCCTCCCACAAGGTAAACCTCGTATCCTACACTATCAGAGTAAGATAAGGAAACAACTTTTTAAGAACATAAGACTAAATAAAGCAAAAGCTAATAAGGAGCTACATATAACCTTTTCGCCTAAGTGCATTAAGCACCTTTCTAGTAGGCTTTGCAATCATTGAAGTACTAATCCCAAGTTCCTTGGAATTCAACCTTTTCCACTCTGGAGGCTTACCACCATTTCCTTCTCCGACCTTGGCTCCTGAAAAAATAAAGTTAAAGAAGGATATAAAAACACCAAAAAACATGGTATCTTTACAATTCCAGGAAGCATGAATTCCAGAATGAGTAAAAAACCAGAAATTACTATCTTTGTATGCCTGTGGAGAGAGAAGTACCCAAACAGGAACGTTTGCTTTCCACTAAAAACTCCGGCTCATCAAGAGCCTGGATTGCTACAATGGAGCTAAAGCGAACCTGAAAAGAAATAAACCATCAATCAAAATGAAAGCTGAAAGGTTCCATAAAAAATTCAATTACTTGCATTTGCATAACATGCTTACAGAAAGATGCATACTTTACACAAAATCTAACCTTGCGAAAGCAACAAGCACGAGGGATTCGAGGGACCAAAATGGGTCTACAAAAAAAGCTCAGCCCGGAAATTGCCATGAGCGAAGGTGTGCAAAATTTGTACGATTAATCCCACGCCTTGAAAAGGCAAGGGATAACAGGTTTAGGGTTTTAGAGCGCTCAGACAGACAGAGGAGATCCACGTGAATGTGGATTGGGTTCCATCAAAGTTGGGAGGAGAATAAGCACTATGATCCTTTAACAATTTTGGATCTAGACCCAATTTTCAACGGTGGGCTACATTGGCCATCTATAAACAACAGTTTTTCCTATCATGTTGTGTAATGGCGTCTAAACATGATTTGATATGTTCTTTATATTTGATTGAATTTTTAAAAAAAATCATGTTCTATATGCATTGATGAATGATAAAGTAGTGTGATTAATCTATTTATTTATTAATTAAGTCTATTACTTTACTTTAAATTATTAAGATAAATGACTCATTTGAAATACATGATTTATAAATTATTATAATATGTATTTAATTAAAAAATATAAAATTAAAATATAGTGATTAGCATTGTAAAAGAGCATAAACTTAGGGATTGTTTGGTTCACTTTTATTTTTTAAAAGTTATTTTATATTCCAATTAAAAAAATATAAGTACATAATTTTATATTCCAATTTTAAAAATATATGAGAAAATTCTCCGAATATGAAAATAAAATTGAACTCTTAGCTCTAATATTGCAAGAGTGCTAAATATAAGTACATAATTTAGTAAAAGAAAATGAAACATCAAAATGGTTTTATAAATTAGAATGTATCGTTGAAATTTATTTTTCTTTAATTATGGAAATAAAAGATTAAATTTTATTAATAAGAATATTTATTATTAGTATTTTAAAATATATTAAATAAATTCTTAAAAATATACTAATTCGTTGATTACATATTATGAATAAATTATTTGACAAATCAAAGGGTTGTAATAGGGATGTCAATTTAGCCTGACTCGATTTTAGCTCGAGTTTTTTGAGCCACTGATGAAGCTAGGTTGAACATAGGTCGGCCCGATCTGACCCACGCTCCAATCAAAATAGGTCGGGCTACCCGTCACCCATTTGATCATGGGCTGGGCCAATTTTAGTATACATCACACTTAACATTTTAATACCAATCAGCTCGCAACCTATGCATGTCAATGGAGCCAAGGGCCGACCGAATGCATAGATTATGAGTTGATTGGTGTTAAAATGTTAAGTGTGATGTATACTAAAGTTTAAGTTAGTGGATGACGTACCAATATGACTAACTTGTTCTTACTTTGTTTAGCTTTGAAAGTAACGTTAATTTTATTGAAGGAAACCTGGTCGAATAGGTTCTTGTTGGGATCAGATCTTTTGTTTCAGTTAATTAATTCCTACCATATTTTACTAAATTTTATTCAAACATTTATGTAAGGTTCACGTAAATGTGTTAGTTAGATTAAGTAACATAGGGTTGGAACATATCATCTTCTAAACTTTGATTGGTATTGTCTGCTGCCTCATAATGGGATTCCAAACTAATCCCGCTAACCTTTTGATGGGATGATTCTAATATCACTCTTGTTTTGGAAGGAAAACTTCACTTTGAATTTTCTTTATCTATTGGAATATCGAAATAGTTTTTTTTGTAATGCAAAAAAAAGACTACATATTATTAAAATTTTTTAGGTCATGTTTAAATTTTTATTACATAATGTGGTTATTGTTTTCCTTAAATAGCTAGTGATAGTAATATAATCTAATATAATTTCGATGGCCTGAAATTGAATTTGAGTCTACACATTTTATATTAGGTACGAAATGATAGATTAAATTTGACAATTAAATTAATAAAAATAAAATTATAATATTTAGTAAAAGAAAGTAAATAATAAAAATTGATCTCAAATTTTAAAATAATCATTTACTTACTCATATAATATCATCTAAATGCATAAGATATTTTTAAAATAATTATTTATTTACTTGTATAAAACATTATCACCTCTCCTGATCTCATACAATATTGAAAGATCATTATTTTAGTGTTGACGCATATAAACTAAATGAACAAATAATTCATTCACATTCAAGTAAACTTATGTAATTATAATTTTATCTAACTTTTCAATTATAATATATAAAATGTTGCCTAAATATTTTCTTATAATGACTTATTTGAATTATTTATTAACTTGTCTTCTTTTTTTGTTTTATCTTAGGTAATGAATCACATATACCCATGAAAGGTATTATGGCAATTATACTCTAAATAACTACCGAAGGTAGTTAAGGTTTTGAATTTAAAAACCAAAGCACAAAAGATAAGAGTAATCTTTTGAACAAAAACTTCTGCAGAAAGGGATATACAGTAAAACATTATTTAACCATTGTAACTACATCAATAATCCAAGTATGTGATGTTTTTTCTTTTGTATGCATATGCAAAGATCCTATTTAATATGATCCATGTGATTATATTTTATTTTGATTATTTCTAACATTGGTATCAAAGCAAGTAATTTTTTATGTTATATGCATGCTAAAATTAAGATGTCGTAAATCTGTGTTGCAATTTGGCTATTGATGATTTGTGAATAATAATATGAATATCTACACATATCATGATTTTTTTTATATGCTATATGATACATCTGTTTTACGCTTTTAGTTTTTACTCATTCTGTTTCCAATAATCCAAAAGCCTAGAAATGTCGGCTTTCATTTTTCTCTTCTTTCATGAGTGTTGAGAAGATGATTGTTGAAAGTCTTCATCAGTGAAAAATGGTTCTTACGAAAACGTTAAGAACAAAAGACTTTTTTTTTTCGTTTCTTTAATGAATGGTCTTCAACAAGAAAATGTTGTTTCTTTGTTCCTTCTCTCTTTAGAGGATGCTTTTATTTTCAAAAGCTAGAAGAGAAAGTTTTTATTAAAAAAACACAGAAAAATAAACGCAAAGAA
>JANIHZ010000006.1:67835086-67846674 GCA_027478365.1 Erythroxylum rufum | reverse complement strand
TGGGACAAGTCAACTGCATTGGCCAAAGGAGTCTGTTTTATAAAAATGTATTTTGTTTCCTTTGTTTGGGGCTTGTAAATATTCTTTGGATATTTGTTCTGAGATTACGATATGTAATATATGTGTGTGTTTGAGATTCTAAATAAGATAAATGTCAGTGTGATGTTTAGTTTTGTTTGTTCTGTCTTGGGTGGCATCCATATATCCTCCCAGGGGGTATTTGGGTGTTACAACTATAAAAAATAAACTTAAATTTTAAATAAATTTTATTATTTACATATTTATTTTGCGCTTCTTCAAACATCCACCCTTAACCTTTCATATAGTAAGTGAGTTTGTAGAGTGTGATCGTATCACGGTCTTGTCCATTTAGTTTCTTCTCACTCTGTTTTATAAAAAAAATATATGAATATACATAATAAATAATATAGTGATTATTGATATAATTATAACTTAGAAATGAATATCTTACATATTCACTTCACAGGATAACAAATGGTTTGGAGTCTTGGTTGTGAGGAGTTTTCATTTGTCCTCTGTTCACCTTGACCTTCTCACATTTTCCTTAATAAAGAAAAAAAGATAGTCATTAAATCATCTAATAGTCATTAAATTATCTAACAAGATTAATGGAAGCAAATGTGAAGGTAAAGAAAACAAACCTGAACATTAGGAGAGGCCCAATAATCACACAAATTGTACCAATTTTTTTGAGATATTCGTTCCGAAACATATTTCCTTGCCTCCTTATAAGATGGAAAAGATTTTTAATACTGAAGCAGTCAATAACGACAATCCCTAATCCTTTGTTTTAATAGTGAAGTGACACAGTTTGAAATATTAGTGTTACCGCCAGCTCACCAGACAATTTTGATGATTGAATCTTGTTTAGAAGATGACCTTGTGAAGTATCAATATGTATTAACAACTTATTGTTCATTGCAACATTCATTAGTTGCAACTCACAACTTCTAGTTATATCTCTACCTCTTTTTCTGATGTTGACATTAGAACCTGACAACAAATGAATAATGATTAAAAAAATGCTTTAAACATGTGCATATATATTTAGGTATAAGTTTATTTGTAGGTGTTAAAGATTAACGAACCTACAAATCCCTCTATATTAGTTGGGGTTGATGGAGGTTGTTGTTGACTTGCTTCATTAGTGGATGAAGTTAATTGTTATTATTGGCTAGGAACTAATTGATCTGGTTGTTATTGGGTAGGAACAATTTCAATACTTGCCACCTTCTTCCCTTTGTTTCTACCAGGTGCTATTATAATGTATATCGAAAACTTAAACATCAATAATTAGCATTAACATAACTTAAACATCAACAATTTGCATCAACATAATTTAAACATCAACAATCAGCATTAACATAACTCAATTATCAACAGTACGCATTAACATAACTTAAACGTCAACAACCCACATTGAAGTAACTCAACCATCAATTATCCACAATAACATAACTTAATCATCAGCAATTTGTATTAACATAACTCAAACATCAACAATATGCATTAACATAAGTCAAACATCAACAATCTGCATTAACATAATTCAAACATCAACAATACGCATTAACATAAATGTTACCAACTTTACATTTCAAACAGTATAAAGAATACTTTTGTTACCTTCAATTATCACGATCAAGATCTTGAAAATCATCATCATTAATTGCATTATGAGTCGACTCTTCATCATTATTATATTCGGTCAAAGTATCATCATTATCATATACTTTATCCTTAATATAGTCTTCATCTCTTTCAAGATTGGCTTGTACTTCGTTTTTTTTTGTAGGATATTGGGATCAACATCTCTTCTATGAAATGATGATATATCTGCATCTTTTATTTGTAGGGCTTCATTATTAAGCTCCAATTCAGTCTCTTGATATACTTCATCACCATCTTCACTCATTAGACCATTTTGCCTTTCAAAAAATCAAAGATATTTCGGTGTTGAAACTTTTGAACACCTTTCCATTTGGTACCCAATACAATGTCGTTGAGGTAGAATACTTGCTTCAATTGATTTTCAAGGACAAAAGGGTCATTATCATACCATATGTTACTAACATTGATGTTAGTAGTATTTCCATTTACTTTTATGCCACCAATATTAAACCATTTGCACTTGCATAAAACAACCTTTTTATCTTTGATATAATGCAACTCTATTTTTTTTAGATGACGTCATAAAGTCAATAAAATCATTCTTATGTTGTCCCTCAACAACAACCCCCCACGATTTTGTCTTTTAAGTCGACTACCTTGATCTTTTATGTAAAATCTAACTCCATTAACAATACAACATTTTTTGTGTGACATATATGAGGCTCATATGCCAAAGCATATAATGTTGTCGTTGCCTCTTGCAATCTATGGTTATGTAACTATATCATCTGTAGGACAAAATATAAGTAGAAGTTAATTTGATATACAAATTGTCATAATTTCATAATATTCCATCAAAAACTTATTCAAGTCTTAAACCATAATGAGAACTTAATCTTACGTCTTTCTTCAATATTAACAATCTCTTTACTTCGAATCTTATCTTTGCGCTCTCTATATAAAAAAGTAAATAGATGTCAGGAAATATAGACTAAACCATGAAATTTAAACATGAAATAATGAATGAGAAGTAATATACACACTCTTTATATATATATCAACTTCCTCACAATTATTCAAAATATACCAATGGTCAATTTGTAGTTCATCTTTAATTAACTCCACATATTTTTCTATTCCAAGTGGCCTTACTTTTTGGGAGAAAATTGAGAAGCCACTATCTTCTTGATCAAAATCAAAGTTACATTCTTGTTTATTAAATGTTATCTCCACGTCATTTAAGTACATTAAACAAAATGTTAAGCATTCATTCGCTATATAAGCCTCTGCAGTAGACCCTTCAAATCAAAGCTATGTCTTTTCCATTTTTTCAAGTTCTTTTACTTTTAACGTCTTGCAACATAATTGCTTAAAAACTCACCCAATTGTCCCAAAGTTAGGGATACATCCTTCGATAAACATCTACGTATTACAATAGGAAGTAATCGTTACGAAAGTACATAACAATGATAGCTTTTTAGCCCAGAAACTTCTCTCTCTTTGACATTGACACAACGAGCTATATTATATGTACACCCATTGGGAAACTTCATTGATTTAAGAAATTGAAAAAAAGTTTGCTTCTCCTTTTTTGACATGTTGTGACAAGCAGGTAAAATGATGTATGACCCATCATCTCTTCTTTTCAAATGCAAATCTTTTCTTATATTCATGTCTTCCAAGTCTAATATAGCTTAATTGTGTCTTTCGATATGCCATCAATTTCCATCAAAGTTCCTAAAATATTCTCACAAACATTTTTTTCAATATACATCATATCAAGATTATGCCTCAATAGCAATTCCTTCCAATATAACAAATTGAAAAATATGTTTTTGTTATTCCAATTAAGCTCGACAACACTTTGCTTTCGCTCTCTATTACTTGGTTGTTTGTCAGGTGTAATGTCACCCAAATGTAATAGTTGGTAAACCACATCATCATCAGACAAGTACAAAGGAACGTCACCTAATTCTACTTTGTCATCAAACAATTTGCTTCATCGCCATCTGTGCTCATGTTTTAAGCAATGTCGATTTCCTATATAACATATTTTACTTCGTAATCTCATTTAATGAGTTTGATTGCAACACATAGGATATGCCATATAAGCTTTAGTACTCCATCCAAACAAATTCCCATAAGCTAGAAAATTATTTATAGTCCACAAAACAGTTGTATGTATTATAAATGTTTCACCTTCAACAATATTACAAGTTTCTAATCGAACCTCCTAAAGATGATTTAAGTCATCAATTAGTGGTCGCATGTATACATCGATATCCTTACCAAGAGCAGTAGGTCCTGGAATAAGTAAAGGCAATAATATAAAAGGTTGTTTTATACCCTTATATAGAGGTAAATTGTATAACACTAGAATTATCGACCGCGTGCTATAAAAAGTACTTATATTACAGAATTGATTAAATCCATCATAGGCTAAACTAAGTCGAATATTATGACAATCCTTTGCAAACCATGGAAACTTTCCATCAAAGTCTTTCCATGCCATTGAGTCTGTTAAATGACACATAATGTTATCATTAATGAGTTTCTCTTTATACCATCTCATATTTGTGGTTGTTTTTATTGAGATAAAAGGCCTTTGTAGTCGTGGTTTAACAAGGAAGTATCTCAAGATTTTATGCGATATCTTTTTCCCTTTCTCATCATCCATTTGCCATCTTGATATACCACAAATGGGACATTCTTCAAGATCTTTACTATCCTTCCAAAATATAGCACAATTATACTTACAAGCACGTATTGATATATACCTTAATCCAAGGTCCCTTAACAATTTCTTTACTTTATAGTATTTGAGCAATTTGTGTCTAACATGCAACATCCCACTATCATAGAGTATATACCCAAACACCCAAGGACATTCAAGTACATATCCTATGATAATGGCATGTTAGAGCGAACATAAATCCAACTTAACATGGCATCATCTAACATAATTTAAAAGTCATCAAATTAAAACCATTCCTTGCATTCATTGTCAAAAACTCACACTGTATTCATTGAACAAAAGCTTACAATGTATCCATTAACAAATATTTACAAAACCCTATACAAGTTATAGTAAGACTACAAAACATAAGCTACAACTCTTTTAATGTTAGCAGACAGACCTCTGAGCCATAACTTAATCCAAAAGGTTCCTTTAGTTCAGTTTAAGGAACTAGGTCTACTATCTCGTACCTGAAAAGCCACATTGCAATTTTTATGAGTTTTGCAAATTCAATGAGTGAACCATTATTGATGATTTCATATAGGTCAATCACACAAGATCACATAATTCATATATAATCATTCAGATCTTGTATAATCCAAATACACACATTACTATGGCAAATCATGATATCATTGCAAATCAGAACATATACATATCAATACAGATGCATATGAGACTCTACATTCGTTAGTATTATTGTGACCAGGTGCCTTTCACATATGGATACAAATACTGGCCCATTAGGCTCAATCAGAAATATATATCACTAAGCAAAGCTCTACGTGCAGACAGAAATCACGGAGCAAAGCTCTACGTGCAGAAAACCAAGCTCAAAGCTCTATCAAACTGGCTACTCTGGTCATAATGCCTTTATCTGAGCATGCATTTTATAAAATGCATAAATTACAAAATTTATCATGTATAACAATCATAAATGATGAATAGTCAGAATCTCATAATCATCAGACCTAAGTCTGACATTCAACTTTCGTTGAGAATTGAAATAGCATACAAAGTTTCGCAACAATCCATTACATACCCAAATATTAAACTCCTCGGACAATTCATGTCTGGAATTCAGAACACAATCAGTACATATCAAATTCAATTAGTCATTCTCATTTACATACAAGTAGCACTTCCAATGATATTCATATGCATCGAACGCCTCAGACAATTATTTTTCGAAATTCAGTACACATTCATAATATCAAATTCAATTCAGTAATAAACAAAACAAATCAAGATGAGACTATTTTAGGTTACTCACAGTACGCTCCAATATGCTATTGCCTAGATGGTCCAGCAATGTCTGACTAACGTCCAATGTGCTCCTCTATATCATACAAAACACATTTACATATATCACAATTTTGCACAAATGTATAAGTCTTTCTTTATGCACATCAATGTATAGACAATATGCACAATGCATGTTCAATGACAATTCCAGATATCTTATTGAGATTTTGTCACCATATCATTCAGATAACAAAACCCTCATTATTATAATTGTACCTAGGGTTTGGACCATAATAAAACAATGTGAAACTAATTTCAACCCAATTGATCATTTCAGATTTTTTTCTTATAATATGCTTTTGGGTCAACTTTACATAATTATTCTAATAAGGTAAATGACAAAATTAGGCAATACTTCCATCTAGAAAGTTGTTCTCCAATGTCAATGATACTAAGATCGTACAATTTGATTCATTTTTTAATGAGTTATGCTCAAATTGCCACAGACTATGTACATTTGAAATTTTGGCTAATGCATGATCATGCATTCAGTTGTACACCTCATATCTCTCAATTCTAATATCCAAAAATTACAAACTTTATACCAATAGAAAGCTAAGAGAATAAGATATAACTTTTGTGAAGACACCTTTATCTGATTCAGCCTATATCAATACAGTTTATTCAATAACGACATGACCTAATTTTTGTCCCTAGTAGTGCTATTGCCTAAGCCAAGACTTACTTTCAAGCTAAATTTCAAGATCTTTAAGGACCGAACTCAAATTCAATTTCTTCTTAACATTTGTAGACAAATGTCTCTAGTTCAATTTAAATTAAAAATCATTTCATTTGGACATCTACAGATCAAAATATAGCTAAAATACTGAAGCATGTTTAGTAAAAACATTCCAGTTATCAAATTCCAGCACACCTCAGCATTTTCATCCTAGCACCCCCTTTCGGGATAACTTGCATGATCATTATGATAAGGAAAATGGTGTATTTCAGTAACACTTTCTCTAGACAATTGTTCCACTATGTGTCCAGTTTCTAATAACACCAAAATCATACAATTGGATTCAGTATACTGAAAGTTATACCAAAAACAGTTCAGACTATTTAAACTGCAGTAAAACTCCTAGCTCTACTTCCAACAAGATTTTCAAATGCTTAGAGATAGAATGAAGATTTGACTTCTTCAGGAAAGTTGTAGAAATGTGTCTCTATTTTTATGTGAATTAAGAATCAACTCATTTCTAAATTTACATATCAAGTTATAATCAGAATACTAAAACATGTTCAGTGAAAGTTTTCCAGTTCATAATATTCTAGCACACTTCCTCATCAACATCTTATACAATCTTTCCTAATTCAATCATCATAATCACATGCCTTAAAGATCAGATTTGTACTTACTTGTTAAGCTCAAATTCTACTTCAACTCCTCAAGCTAATTTAGCCGTCCAAGCTTGCAAGGATGTCACAAAGTAAAGATAAAAACAAGTTGATTTTCTGCTAAGACAAAGAACAACAAAAATCTGGTTCTTTGATTATCTTGCAAAGGTTAAAAATATGAAGTTGATGTAGTCATTTGGCATGGTTAAAATCAAATTACAGAGATGTGTGTTAGCAATAACTTTCAGTGGGGAAAGGAGAAAAAGATGGTGGATTTTTCTAGCAGCAACTTAACTTAATTCAACTAGGTGCAAGGTGTCTCCAAACTATCTTCACATGTGTCATTTGGCATGTAAGTCATTTATCTCCTCCTTAAGTTGCCACATGTCTACTAATTACTAGTTCATTTGTCATTCACTCATGCTGCCATTTGTCAACTAATTAAGTAGTCCATGTGTCACAAAATAATTCTTCCATATTTCTACTTTTTGGACCCAAAAAATACTCCAAAGTTCCAAGATACCCCAAATTTTCAGAAATTTCCTAAAATTTACCAAAAATTCTAAAATATTATTAATAGTCTCCAAATAATTTTTCAGCTCAAAAAGTTTACAATTCACATTTTAATTGTATTTAACAATCAATATACCTGGAAAATGTCAATGAATGTATGTACAGTCATATTAATGTGCATAACTTATTATTATCGCATATGTGTATGCCATATCATGCATAGGCATCAGTTATACGTTCTAATGTCTTAGTAATTTCTCATATTCACTATTCAATCCTTATTATGGGTAACGGGATGTTACAGTTCTCCCCTCTTTAAAGAAATTGCATCCTCAAAATTCTTATTTGATTGATCAGAAAGGCAGCGGTATGGTTAATTCAAACAAATATTGCCAAAGCTCTACGTACCCATTATTAGTTCTCGTCATTCCTTAAGTAATTAATTCCTCAATGAAGTAATATTATCTTATGTTATTTTCAATTTCTCAATTGACTTATTTTCTCGAATGACTTTCTCCACTCATACGATTTCCTCTAATTTCACATTGACTTATTGCAATGTTGAACTATTCTTACTAGTTTCTCCACTCATTTCAATTTATTCACAAACTTAACTTCCAATGTTGGTAACACATTCATCAAATCAAATTTGTATCCCTGAACATATTTGCATATAATATAATATGGGCCTAAGGTCTTCTCACATTAGTAAGAGTGTCACCTCAAATTCAAGAATCCAATCATATAGTCGGATGCTTTACAAACAAAATGCGTACACTATTAGTAGCATATTCTACATCTCATGCTTGAGTCTCTGTTAGGAATAGAACTCCAATAGTTTCTTTCAATTTATTCCATTTTCATTCATTCTTAAAAGTAAACCATTTGATCTACTTAACCTTATTCGATGTAATTTTTCTTCCAAAGAAGATTTCTTGCTACAATCAACTATATTGTTTATCTAATCCTTATCAATCAGTTATTTCCATCATTGCTTATCAGACATTCTTAGTACCTCAAAAAGATCAATTTCAACTATTCATAATCTCTCAATAAGATCAATTTATGTCATAACTTATATGATCAGAATATCCTTATAATAAGGCTCAGTGAAGAATTAAGCAAATTCATTTACCCTTTTACCTTAGTATTTACCATCAAAATCATTACATTTATCTAGAGATGTATTTAAGACAATTCACTAATTAATAAATTATGCTCAGGATACAATCTCATTTGAATTAATTCAATACTTCTCTTTTTGTGCCTGTCCTTGGTCACGAGGACTATGACTAAAAAATATTCATATATCATATATTGCTTCCTATATCATCTCTCCATGCATATGTGCTCGATTCTCTCACTTGTTATGGTGATCCCATTATTAAATATATGCCCACAAAATAAAAAATTAACTTAACTGTAAGAACTTTTACAAATATCACTATCTTTATCCCTTCTTCCAATTTCCATTTTATCATCATATATATGTATGTTCACTATCAATTCAGAATTATAGATACATAAATATCCTGAAATTCTGATCTCAATTCCACTAACATATTCTTACAGTGAATCATAACTCTTATCATACTAATCAACAACCAGTTCAGTTCTAAGTTCATCTTCTTAGGATCATAATAAAGTTTTGTTTTTCATTTCATTCTACTTGTATACGTTAATATCATCATCTTCACTTATTTCTCTATTTTCCTCAACCAATCCACGATAATGTATTCACATCTATATCACATTCAGGGATATATTACCACAGTACAATATTGATGTCGTATTCTATAATATATCCACCAATACAATTGCATTAAATCATTATTTGTCATATCTAACCATATACTATTTCCCATTTCTAAATATCCACAGTCTTTCATTTTCTCACATTCAGACATATCATTATTCTTCCCACTACTTCCATCAGTTCAAACTCTTAACAAATGCTCATCTATGTGACTCATATATGATCAATTTCCTTATTATTGTTGTGATTGAGTGCCTTTCACATTCGAATACAAATACTAGCCCATTAGGCTCAGTCAGAACAGAATTCACAGGGTAAAGCACTACCTGTCATGGAGCAATACTCTACGTGTAGAAAACTAAGCTTAAAGCTCTATCAAACTGGCTATTCTGATCACAACACCTTTATCTGAGCAAGTATTTTATGAAATGTATCAAATACAAAATATGCCATGTATAACATTCATTTATAGTGCACAGTCGGAATCCTATAGTCATCAGACGTAAGTCTAGAATTCAACTTTCGTTGAGAATTCAAATATCATTCAAAATTGTCAAAGCAATCAGAACAATTCAAATACATTCCCAAATATTAAACTCCTCGAACCTTAAGTTCGGAGTTCATAAACAAATCACAATAGTTCAATAATTGGAAGTCAAACAAATCAAATCAATCCTAGGAAAATCATCTAGGTTGACTCACAGTACGCTCTAATATGTTATTGCCTGGATAGTCCGGCAATGTCTAATTGGAGTCCAATGTGCTCCTCTATATCATACAAAACATACTTACAAATATCAAACTTTTTTACAAATGTATAAGTATTCCTTTATGCAAAGCTATGTATAGAAATATGCACAATGAATGTTCAATGGCAGTCCTGAGTATCTTATTGTGATCCTTATCACCATATCATTCATATATCAAAAATCTCATAATTATCATTGTACTTAGGGTTTGGACGATAATAAAACAATGTGAAACTAATTCATAGCCCAATTAATCATTTCAGATTTTTTTTTCAATATATGCTTTTGGGTCAACTTTACATAATTATTCTGATACGGTAAATGACAAAATTAGGCAACACTTCCTTCTGGAAAGTTGTTCTACAATGTCTTAAGTTTCTAATGATACCAAGATCGTACAATTGGATCCATTATTTTTTAAGTTATACTCAAAATACCACAGACTGTGTACATTTGGAATTTTGGCTAATGCATGATCATGAATTCAAGTTGTACACTTCATATCTCTTAATTCCAATATCCAAAAATTACAAAATTTATACCAAGCAAAATCTAAGAGAATAAGCTATAACTTTTATGAAGACACCTTTGTCTGATTCCACCTATATCAATACAGTTTATTCAATAACAACAGGATCTAATACAGTCATATTAATGTGCAAAACTCATTATTATTGCGTACGTGTATGTCATATCATGCATAATCATGAGTTGTACATTCTAATGTCTTAGTAATTTCTCATGTTCACTATTCAAGCCTTATTATGGGTAATAGGATGTTACAAGTTTGGTTATCACAAAACAAAATAATGTTCTCTTATTTGTATTCGAGTTCTTCTAACATCAACTGCAACCACACTGATTCTTTACTAGTTTATGTAGCTACTACATATTCTGTTTCTATTGTTGATGTAGCTACAACTGACTGTAGTTTTGAAACCCAACTCACAACTTATTTAGCTAGTGAAAACATATATCCTGTAGTGGATTTACTTTTACCAAGATCACCTGCATAATCAGCATCAATATATCCTTTGATAGTAAAATCTAATCCTCCATAACATAATGCAATATTTGAGGATCCCTTGATATATCTGAGAATCCTATTAGTAGTATTCCAATAGTGTCAACTAGGATTCGCCATGTATTGACTAACTATGCCCACTACATGTGCAATATGTTGGATCGAAAATGAAAACATGCAATATTTGGTTAAACGGTAGATTTCAAAACTTTTTCTAGAAATCATAATGCAGCGGAAGCAAGATAACCAAATCAACATGTCAATTCATACTAGACACGACATAAGGATAATATTTATCATAAGGATATGATGGTAAAAATATTATCGACTCCTTCGCTACAGCTTTAACTTCTCATTGTGCTATCCTCTCCTTCTTCTTGTATCCAATCCTAGCTTTTGAATCCTTTCCTTTGTCAGTCTATTCTCTCCTTATTGTTGTATCCTTAATTATATGTGATTAATTGTTGATATTTTTAATTAATTTCACTTAGCGATTATTGACATAAAAATGATTAAAATACGCACTTTAATTCA
>JANIHZ010000006.1:67791458-67802468 GCA_027478365.1 Erythroxylum rufum | reverse complement strand
TTTATAAGAAGTATTCTCCTCTCCCAAATTTCTCTTTCTTCCAAATACTCTGCAATTTTAGTTTCGGTTTTATAACATTTTTTCCTTTTTCCTCCTCAATAAAGACAAGCAAAAATAGATCTTCAAGAAAAATGGCCCAACTATAATGCTTCTGACCCACTTTAATTTCTTTGCTCTCAAATTGTACCTAAAATTAAAAATAAATTAAAGTGAGTATCTTAAGCATTTTTATGTCAATAATTGCTAAGTGAAAATAGTTAAAAATATCAACAATTGAGCATATATCAGACACCTATTCAAGATACAGACAACATAAGCCACGGCCTCTGCCCAAAAACTTTTAGGTAACTTCTTACAAAATAACATGCTTCTCACCATATCCACAATAGTTATATTTTTCCTTTTTGCAACTCCATTTTGTTAAGGAGTGTACCTTACCATCAATTGATGCTGAATTCCATGCTTTCTTAAGAAATCATCACAAATAATATACTTTGTGCCTCTATCTGTTCTCAAAGTTTTGATAGAATAACCACTTTGTTTTTCAACATACACTACAAAATTCTTAAGTACTTCACATGCCTCAGATTTCTGCTTCAAAAAATAAACCCATGCCTACCTACTATAATCATCAATAAATGTAATAAAGTATTTGTTACCTCTATTTGATGGAACCTCAACATAACATAAATCTGAATGCACGAGCTTTAGAGGATGTTTGGCTCTCCACGCCTGCTTTGTAGGAAATGGATCCCTATGCTTTTTTCCTATTACACATGACTCACAAATCAGATCAAGAACTTGAATGGTTGGCAAGCCCGAAACCCACTCTTTGTTTGCAAGAAACTTAATGCTTCCAAAATTCAAGTGTCCAAGTCGCATATGCCATAGCCAATTATCATTGATAGTCAAAGCATTACAATAAGAAGCATTACCGTAATTAAAATAAGTTGGAAATAGACGATTGGATGACATTCTTGTCTTTAGAATCACGCCCTTTTTTATGTCACTCACCGTGCACCCATCTTTATTGAAATGTAAATCATAGCCCTTTTCTAGTAGTTGTCCAACACTCGAAAGATTCTGGCAAAGAGTAGGAGCATAGTATACGTCAGAAATATAATTTGAAGACCCATTCTTCAATTTCATGGCTATCTTTCCTCTTCCCAAAACTAGAATCTGATAGTCATTGGCAAGCTTTACTAAAGAATGAAAGGTTTCATCTAATTCAGAAAAAAGCTTCCTTGCTTCCACTTAAATGATTGCTGCAACCTGAGTCTAAAAACCATTGACAATTATCACTGTTACTAATTTCATGAGCGGCCATCAACAAGGTTTCTGGGCTATTATTATCAACAACTCCAGCTCGATTATCTTTATGTTCTTGTCTTCGAGCACGACATTCCCTATTATAGTGACCATATTTTTTGCAATTATGGCACTGAATATGTGACTTGCACTCAGATTGATAGTAACCAAACCTTTTGCACTTGTAACATTGAATATTGGATCAATCTTGAGGAGATTCATTCTCTCTTGCTCCTGGTCTAGAATTGGTTTTGGAATTTTTGCCTCCTCTGCCTCTGAAATTTGAATTTCTTTGAGTATGCTCCGTTTCGCCTGTTGCACTTTCCTTTTTCATTTCTCAAATTTACTTGAGCTTTTAAAACTTGCTCTGTTGTGTTTAGTGATCTTTCATTCATTCGCATTTCACGAGACTCTAAACTTTTAGACTCTTCAATGGCTGTGACAATATAATCAAATCGACTTGTCAACGTGCACATAATCTTTTCCACGATATCTTTCTCCATAATCTCATGACCATTATTTTTCATATCATTGACTAATTTTTCTACGAGTGAAAAATAATCCCGAATACTTTCGTCCTTGCCTTGCTCCATCAACTCATATTGCCTTTTAAATCCTTGTAGTCTTGTTCGTTTAACTGTATCTGCTCCTTCATACGTTTTGAGAAAAATATTCCAAGCCTCCTTTGTTGTTTTAGCATGGAATTTTTTTTCAAGAATCGACAACTCAACTGATTGACAAAATAAAAACAAAGCTTTTTCGTTTAATAAACGATCACATACCAGTTGTTGTGATTCTTCATCCGTTGGTTTTTGTTTTTCTACTACGCCTTTCTCCAAAATTTCGCCATATCTGTTGCTTCTCAAGTATAGCTCCATCAGGTGTTTGTGTTTCCACATCGCAAAATTATTTTTGCCATTGAACTTGAAGATTGTTAATTGCATTGGTTGAACTTCATTTGTTGAACTTGAAGCCATCTTGATCTACTTGAGCACTTTAACTGAGCTCTGATACCAAATGTTGGCGATTAACTTTGATTATAATTGCCTTGAAAATAGATTTTTGACAACAAAAACAAATACTCGCTATTTTATTGAAGAAAAAAATACAAATATTACAAATATAAACTCAATAAACTCAAAACCTGTTATGAGTTAGCTTGTTGAAGCTAACCAATCAAACCCTTTAGTGTGCTCACTAGCACACACCTCACTCAACTTTTTCTTCTAATTACATATATGGATGCAATGACCTAATGACCAAATTTACAGACGATTAAGTCGGTTCTCTTTGGTTGCCAACTATCAAAAGGAATAGAAAGTTAATTTGAATTGAAACTTTGACCAAGTCAAAGCCTTCCTTTTACAACTCATCATAGATTAGAGATTTCTAATATTAAACCAAGTTTAATTCTTAACAACGACGCCGAAGGAGTATACATTAGTAAATAATGCAAGGACCCGCCGATTGTAACAAACTAGCAAGATCGTAACACGTGTTGTAATTGTAACGACCATAGTATTGTTTTTATATATCTGTTGTAATGATGTATGATTTATGAAAAATCTGAAACAGAAATATAATTTCCTTTCTATTTCTCTTCCTCTCTCTCACAATCGCATTTCTTTACTTCTAAAGAATACCAAAACAGTTGGTATCAGAGCAGTCGATTCTTGGCGGTGCTATAATGGCTGAAAACACAAGGGGAGCGGAAGTAAGACTTCTGGAATAAGGGTTGGAGTGGATTCGCAATATAAAGCTCCAACGATCTGTGTTTCCCCAAAAGTTATTAGCTAGCAGCATGCAGGAGGGAAACTGGCTCAAAACTACCATGAAACACATCTCTGATTATAAGCTACCATCACAATTAAAGACTGTTGGGGTCATGATTGAACATGGAGAAGCATCTAAATTCATTAACTAGTAGAAATGATAAAACTGGTCTGCATCAAACGATCTAAATCGGTCTGAACTGATTTGATCAAAACGACATAGTTTTAATATAATTATGATTTAATCAAAACAAGAGTCATTTTAACTCTAACTTAATCTATCTGAGTTTAGTCGGACTAGTCTTTGATTTGGACTTTGACAACAAAAACATGAGTTGAGCTTTGTCTAACCCATTACCATCTTTACTAATGAGTTGTATGTTGCATAATTTGCACAAACTATATAATTGTCTGGTGTACGATCCTTGAAACAAGGCAAAAGGGCACCGGAGGCTCTTTGTTTACGATAAGGAAAGGCAATGCCACTTCTCTTGTATAGCTTTTTGAACCTTTTAATGGATTATGCTCACTTTTCCTCAAACCAAACGTGGTCTTCTCCTACTTCAACAAAGAAGCCGATTGATTGGTCGTCAAAAGTCATCCCCTTTTCGTACAAATGTGCATTATTTTCTTCCTTAGGAAGGTATTGGTATTCTCATGTCCTATTCCTCTTTTGTCTTTTAACTTACAACTTCGTTGCTAAGTTACTCGACTGCTGTGTTAAAAAATTGGTTTTAGGTGATAATAATAATATTATATCTTTAGTTTAATTGTTAATTAGTAATTCGAATTTAAAACAAAAAAATCAAAAGTAAAGATTTTTAATGAATTGTTTAAGCCAGCTGGTTTGGCTTGAAAAAGTCTTTTTATTGTCATTTTTAATTGTAATTATTAATGTTTTTAATTTTTAATAGATTTCATGTAAAAGTTAGCATTGTAAAACAAATTTTAAATTGCTAAATGTTATTACGATTTTTTAATACTATATTATGTTTAGTAAAATTAGGTTTTATTTATTTCAATACCCTGAATGATATTTGCAAATTAAAAGTTGAACTGTGTTTTTTTTTGAAGAAGAAGCATAATATCTTATTCTATACAAGAAAAATTAATTTTTTAAAAGCTGGACCGAAAGATAAATCAGTAAGACAAGAAATTTAAAGTTTAATAAATTCATTTGACATAAAACTGACAAAAAATTAAATAAAATTAAAGAATTTAAAATATGATTGAAAGAGATTGTCTTTATTTATCAAAGAATTTGAAATTTAATTTAAAAAGAGATCGGTAAATGAAAATTAATTGATTTATTTTAATTTATAAGAATTTATTAATTTACGAAAATTAACCAATTAATTAACAAATTGATCGATTTTTAACAGCAAGAGTTATTAAATTAAATTGAACTGAAAAGTTAAAAATCAAATCAGAAAGTTGGATAGTTCAAAGCTTTTACAGTTAAACAGATCAAACCGCTTAAGTTTTTGATCACGGAAAAAATAAGTATTAAGATTTCCTACTTATAAAACTTAATTTTTTATTAGAAAAAGAAAACAATTCTAATCAAAATGCATAAGTTTTAAATTAGGGATGACAATTTTTAGCCCATATGTCTAAATTTAGTTGTTTTTAATAAGTCGACCATGAGTCAGGCCTAGACAAACTCGATGTCTAATTATTCTAAGCAAAATAACATTATTTTACTTAGAAGAGTTGGGCATCAGGTAAACTTGAGTACGAGCAACTTATACTTTGATCTAATTAAAAAAAATTATTTTATATTTGTAATTAAAAATTATTTAAAAAAAATTGTCCAGCCAGCACATTATCATCCCTATTTTACATATCTCTAAATTTTAAGTTCAGCACTTAAGCTGCCTAAATTTTTTTTTGATAATTAAATTTCATATTAGTTGTTACAAAACTTAGAAAAAAAGAAACGTTTTAATCATTTTATTCTACAACTTAAAATTAAACGAAATTATTTTATCATTGGTCCAATAATTTAATATTTATGGAATGGTACCATACATTTATTTTCCTACAAATATTTATATTATCAAAATGAAATGGTATAAATTAAGAAAAATATCAAAGTGAGTTCTTTTAATTGGCACGCAATTTAATTTAATTTCGCTTAATAATTTAATTTTTTATTAAATGTATATAACTTCATAAAATAATTAAATTTATTCTGAGGATTGCAGGAAACGAATATAATGATTTTCTTTAATTAATATTTTACAAATTAAAATTAAACTAATTTTTGTCTTTAAATTAAATTCAATAAAACAATTAATCAAAATATAAAATTTAGGAAATTTATTTGAAAATTTGAGTGAAGTTTGGCACTTGGCAGTCACCTTTCATCTTTCCAAAAGCAACGGAGCATAGCATAGAAGTCTACTAGACCACCATTGACGTTGACGCGTAGTCTCCCATGTTCAACTCCTTCGGGAACAAGTTTCTCACTTTCTTATGAAAGCATACGTCCCTCACTCACTAGCTCACTCTGTGTCTGTCACTAACTTGCTCTGTGTCTTTCACTAGCTCACTCTGTATCCGTCATTGTTTCTGTGGTTTATTTGCTCCAGCTGCTACGATGGCCACTCCTAGAGAACACATAGAACATCTGAGAAAAACGTGGTTCTCAATCGGAGGAGATGTCAACCCTTTGGCTTCTATGCTTGATCAGGCTGTTAAGTACCTCTCGACTGAACTTTATACCAAAGATGTCCACTTCCTCATGGAACTTATTCAGGTCATTAGCCCCTTTTACTGCTTTCTCTTGTTTCGCGTTCTTTACACTTGTTCTGCATGTTCATACGTTGATTTTCCTGATGTTGGGTTTTCCCCCTCAAACTTATAGTGATGCACTTTCGTTTTTCTCTCTGGTTTGCTGGGAAAATGGTGTACTTGATGTGTACTTCAAAACTTAATAGCTGTCCCTTTGGGCCTTAATCGTGGGAAATAAGCAAAAGTTAACAACTTGGTTATGATGATCAGATGAGTGTTTTAAATAGAGGAAAAGAGAATCCTACCCTCGAGTAGTTATGGGACTAGTAAGTTTTGGTTGCTGAAACTTTTTCGTTTTGAACTGGGGGAGCAGTGTAAAAGCCCATTTCTTCTGCTATAAAGTGGCTTTATGTTGATTGGGTAAGGCGAATAGCCGTATAAAGGCTAGTTAAAGAGCAGTCAGAATTAAAATTTTAAAGGTTAGTAATAATGTTATTTACATGAACTTTCTTCTCAGAATGCTGAAGATAATGAATATCCAGATGGAGTGGATCCTTCACTTGAGTTTGTTTTGACATCTCGTGATATAACAGCCACTGGTGCACCAGCTACATTGCTGTTGTTCAATAATGAGAAGGGATTCTCTGCAAAGAACATAGAGTCCATTTGTAATGTTGGAAATTCAACAAAGAAAGGACAGAGGAAAAGTGGTTATATTGGCGAAGAAGGTTCTTTTACTTGCCATATTATTTCTGTCAGTTATCCATGGTCATGCTTTATCTGCTGTGTGTGGCAACAGTTGCTCTTGAAATTTTATGGCTTATACTGAAGGAATATATCAGATTTGTTCCAGTTGAACTGGTTATTGCTTCAGAGGTTTTTTCTAAATGCATTTCTCCTTTGGATAAACTAACAATAAGAAATATTCTCCATTTTGTATGACTAGAGTTTTATAGTATTTAGCATCGAAGAAGACAGTTAAGAGAAACCAAAATTGTTTCTATCAGTGAGTTGAGATGTCTTGTATAGAAAAATCCTATGGTTTATATACCCAAGGCCTAGGACTATTTAGGAACTATTCCAATTATCAAATCTCTCAATTACAAGAAATCAATATAGCGACCAATTCCTAAATGTATACAAGGAAATACTATCAATTCTAATTATGGTAATAACTCTAGTCACACTCCCTTTTAAGTTGGTGCATAGATATCATACATGCCCAACTTGCAAACAAGATTATGAAACTATTTGTTGTAGAGTCCTTTGATGAAGACATATGCGAGTTGTTTGTTATACGCCACATGGGATAAGTGTGAAGAACCATTCACAGGTTTCTCCTTTACGAAGTGTCGGTCAATTTCTATGTGTTTTATTTTATCATGTTGAACAAGATTGTGAGTTATGCTAATGATAACTTTATTATCACAGTAGAGGGATGAATTTCCTCCATCCATCAGTTGTAATTCATTCATCAGCTTTCTTACCCACAAGAGTTTGCACACACCTTAAGTCATAGCTCTATATTTAGCTTCCGCACTAGATCTAACAATTACATTCTGTTTCTTACTTCTCCAAGTGATTAGGTTTCCTCCTATAAGCGTATAGTAACCAGTGGTTGACCTCGTATTTTCTGGAGATCTTGCCCAATCAACGTCTGTAAATGCTTCTATATTAAGGTGACCATTGTTAGTGAACAGAAGGTCTTTTCCTAGTACAGACTTCAGATAGCGTAGGATGCAAAATACAATCTATAAATGCGGTTCTCGTAGATCATGCATATACTGTCCCACTGAACTAATTGCATATACTATGCCTGGTCTAGTGTGAGATAAATAGGTGAGTCTCTCAACTAACCTCTGATATCTCCCATGTTTACTGATGTACTTGTTACTTCCTGCAGTTGTGGTTGCTCTCGATAGGAGATTCAGCCAGTTTATAACTCCATCATACCAATTTCTTCTAGCAAATCTATGACATATTTTCTTTAGGAGATAAAGATTCCTCTTCTTCTTGATCTAGCGACTTCAACTCTCAAGAAGTATTGCAACTTCTCTATATCCGTAATTTCAAATTCTTAAGCAAATAGTTTCGTCAGCCTAACCATCTTTTGTATCACTTCTAGTTATCACAATGTCATCAATATAAACAATGAGAGGCGTGATCTTACATTGGGAATACTTGATAAATAGGATATGATTCGCATTCTAAAGGAAATCATGGTCCAATTTAACTTTTCAAATCATGCTCTAGGTGATTGCTTTAGCCCATACAAGACCCTTTTTAGTGTATAGACGTTCTCTTGTGTCTTCTCATCTTCAAACTTGGGAGGAATTTCCATATAGACCTCCTCTAGATCCCAATGAAGAAAAACATTTTAAACATCAAACTGCTGTAAGTCCTAATCTAAGTTAGTTGCATAAGAGAGTAAAATTCTGATTGTATTCATTTTAGCAATAAGAGCTAAGGATAGTCGACTCCATATATTTGACTAAAGCCTCTAGCCACCAATATTGCCTTGTATCTCTCAATAGATCCATTTGGATTATGCTTTATTTAAATACCCATTTGCAGTCAACTGTCCTTTTTTCTTCTAGAGCAGTGACAAGTTCCCAAGTCTCATTTTTTGCCAAGGTCTTCATTTCCTCAGCCATAGGTTCTTTCCATTAGACATTTTCTGTTGCCTCTCTCCAATCCTATGGAATAGACACAAAGGAAATAGATAAAACAAAGGCCCTATAGGAGGGAGATAGTGAGTCATAGGAAACAAAGTTAGAAGTTGGGTGCTTGGTGCAAGTTCTAACACCCTTTTGACTGGCAATAAGCTTATAAATCATCAAGCAAATCATATTCTAACTCACCAATGTTTTTTAGGCAAGAGGATGGTATAGACTGCATGATGACTTTTTTTGTTTTATCTTATCTTGAATGTGTCTTTAAATCTGGTCTAAGTAAGTGCCTACTTCGATCCTATTGAACCAAACTAGTTTTCTCCCTTTAAATTATTCTCTCTTTTTGGATCACATTATCAAGCAACACCTCTTCACTCTTATTCTCCCCCTAAAGAGGACATTAATGTGTGGTGAAATAGGGCTCACACTCCAAAAAAAAAGACGTCCGTACTTACAGTGTATTTCTTAGACAATGGTGATAACACTTATATTCCTTTTGTGTGGGAGAATATCCAACAAACACACACTTTAAAGCTTTAGGCTCCAACTTGCCTACATTCTGAGCATGAACAAAGCAAATACACCCAAATACTCTTGGAGGTACAGTATAAGAATTTTTACCTTGCAAGATTTCTACAACCCTTTTAAAATCCAAAATCTGAAGTGGCATTCCATTGCTAAGATAAGCAACTGAAAGGACTGCATCACCCCAATATTCCTTTAGAAGGTTCATGGTGAACATAAGTGATCTAGTTACCTTCAAAATATGTCTGTTCTTCCTTTCTGCAACTCCATTTTGTTCCCTAATATAGATACATCTAGTTTGATGTATTATTTCATAAGAATCTAGATAAGCACGAAATTTTTCATCCATATACTTTATTCCGTTATCAGATCTTAGGATTTTAACTTTAACATCATGTTGGGTGCAAATTTTTTTATGAAAAGACTAAAAGCATGAAAACATTTCATTCTTGGCTTTCATCAAATAAACCTAAATCAATCTTGTGAAGTAATCAATAAAGATCAAAAACTATTTATGGTAAAAAAAGAGAGGGATTTGAGTAGGCCCCTAAATATTGGAGTGAATTGTCATAAAAGGAGCATAACTCATATTATTAGATAAATGATAAGAACTTCTCATGTGTTTAGCAAGTTCACATACTTCACAAAACAAAAAATTAAAAGAAGTTCTTTTAAATAAGCTTAGATATATTTTTTCTATAGCAAAAAACGAGGGATGTTCTAAGCTCCAGTGTCACTGTAGAATTTCTTTATTAATCACATCATTCCCAAGAGACACTTGATAAGCAACTGTCATGTGATTTTCTTCCAATACTAAATCATGCTGCAATCTACCAATTCCAATCCTTTGCCCTATATGGAGGTTCTAAAGAACACAATAGTCAAGAAAAAATTCAACTTTGCAATTAAAATCTTTAGTGATAGAACTAACAGAGAGAAGATTAATAGGAAAATAGGGTATGTGAAGAACTGAGGATAAAGTGATATTGGGAGTACAGTTAATGGAACTTGTACAAGATACGGAAGTAAAAGACCCATTTGTTATTCTACATTATCCCCTTTTTCCTTATGGGAATATGTTAAAAATTCCTTTTGAGAGCTGGTCATATGTTGGTTAGCTCTAGAGTCTATAATCGAAGGATTACCTTTAGAATTTGAGTACACATTACCTAATTTTGCAATATTTGATGTACCAACTGTAGAAAGAGAGTTCAGTTTTGAGAGAAGACGTCTTAAGTTCTGAACTTCCTCAGTGGATAAAACTCCAACTAACAGTGTTTCAGATGCTTCATTCCCTTCAACCAAGTGGGCCTGGCTCCTTACCACTGGACCGCCTTGTTTTTCACAACTATGATTTGGCCTCTCATGTAGTTTCTAACAGGTTTTTTTGATGTGCCTTTGTTTTTCAAAATGTTTATGTGCGACAGAAGCTGACGGTCTGTGGCGGCATGTGGTAGAGCATGGTTGTGCTTGTCGGGTTTGTCACATAGAGGGTCACCAGTCAGTTTGAAGCAAGCTGGGTGGGCAGTGAGCTTAAAAACACCCTGTTTTGGCCGACAAGTACAAACTTAGCCATTACTGTTCCTAAAGAGAAAAACAATTAGGGGAAAAATTTTCTGAGAAGAAAGAATAGGCCCTTAAATCAGACATGGCTCTGATACCATGAAGAAAACAATTTAGAGAGAAACCAAAATGTTTCTATTAGCGAATTGAGATGTCTTGTATAAAGAAATCCTATGGTTTATATACACAAGGCCTAGGACTATTTAGGAAACCATTTCAACTAGCAAATCTTTCAATTACAGGAAGAAATCAATACAGCTATCAATTTCTAAATGTATACAATCAATTCTAAATATGGTAACAACTCTAGTCAACAAGCATAAAGGAGAAAAAAGTGCTTGGAGATCTTAAGAGTTAAGGGGCCGTTTTGTTCCACTTTTATTTTTCTGTTGTTGTTTTTGGTTTCTGTTTCCTGTTTTTAGTTTCTATTTTTT
>JANIHZ010000006.1:67680811-67710153 GCA_027478365.1 Erythroxylum rufum | reverse complement strand
ATTGTTGTTATGAGAAATAATGTCGAAGACCTTTTCTCTTATATTTAATTCTTTAACTTATAAAATACAGAATTGATAATGAAATAAAAACATTATTAATTAATATCATATTATTTATAAATTAATTGGTAATTTAACAAGCTTTTAGTGTATTACAAATATAAATATTTATAAAGCACTCAACTCATGCAGACAAGAATTTTGAATGTGTAGCCATTGTTAATTAGAAGGAAAGGAGGATACATAAAGATGGTCAATATCTTTGTTTTCAGGGTTTCAAAAAGACCATTGAGAAGATAGCTAATGACCGCATTCATCTAATGCTTTTTGACTAATTATGACCGTGTTATTACCAAAACCAGAAGAAAAAAGCTAGAAAGAAGAGACACATGGGTACTACCAGGACTTATCATGGAGGCTAGCTAACGGGTTCTACTAGGTCAACAGAAGTGAAAAGTTGTTTCTTGTTCTGGTAAAGCCCCATATCGTCTACCATGAAGCCTGAGCTCTCTCGTCCACCGTTTGATTGCTTCTATCACACTAGAGGAGCAAAGATCCTCAGTCACACTCCACCACAAGTGCGATCACACGTCAGAAAGAGAGAGTTAGTTTCAGCTTTCGAGGCCACCTGGAACCCTACAAGAAATGAGCCAAGTGGGTTCTAGTTCTTTACCATTTTACCACTAGTCTTTTTTGGTAATGCTCCCATTGCTATACTACACCCTTGTTGCCTTTTTATGTTATATATAACAATAGTATCAATTGCCAACCAGTGTTAACTCTTGAGTTCTTGTCCTTTAATTTCGAGTGTTGGAGTGCTTTTGTTTCTAAAACTATAATTATAAATATAATAAATTATGATAATGATTCGCAATATATTGAACAAAGTCATTGAAACTGAAAATATGAGTTGTAACCCTTAAGCCACTTGGTGGGTGACACATCAGAAAGAGGCAGGTGGGGAGGGCTGGTACTTTGGAATGGAGTCCGCAAGTAGAGCGACTTTGGTTAAAGGGTGTTAATACCATCAACAAGAATAACCTAATCTATATAGATAGGTCATTAGTTCATTACCTCTTAGAAAGCTTTTTGGATTATGTAAAAGTGAAAAGGTCCATTAGGACCAACTGGAAAGGAACACTCCCATGTTGATCTTTGGATCCTAACCACAATTACAGAGCCACTATCCATCACCGCTGCTCTAGATCCCATTTAATGCGCACACGTAGAATTGAAAGATTGAAAAGTTCAGATTTAAAGAAAGAAAAAGATGATAGATTTGAATCAACTAAAATTAAATCTGATACGCAGGGTTTTAAATTTACCTACTAGACTTTACGAAGAACTTATCTTGAGCAACCTAGATAACGGGTAAAGAACAAATCCAGAAAGTGGTTTAGGATCAAAATCACGCCAAAATCTGATTCAATTGATAAGTGATGCTCAATTCTTAAATTGAAAAGAACAAGAGGGGTTTCTCCTCTCAAGATGGCCAGTGACACACAAGAAATAATATGATCAAAAAGTTCTCTTTCCCTAACCCTAAAGAAGATATTTATACCTAGGTCAAACAATAAAAGACTTGGGCTAAATAATACATGGAAGCTTAAAATAAATATAACTTAAAACAAGTTCAAATTAGAATAATAAAAAACATGTCTAGGCCTGGTCAATGCGCTTCCAAGTCTAATCATAAGCGCGCCTCTTTTCTTGGGCTTAAGTGATAATATGCAGCCCAATACAATGGTCTTCAAGTCTCAAGTAAGTCCAATCCAAGAATTTGAGATAAATGAATCAATTTGAACTATGATTCAGATAGCTCTCCTCTAATAAACTTGATGCATTCTATCCTCTCCACTAATTAGCCCACATGCGTATAGATAGTCTCCTTGAACCTTTCGATCTTAATTTTGAACATAGGTCCAACTGGAATGACATGCTCGTCCCGTCACGCACGTCATCTTAATAGTGAGCCTTACTCCAGTTCACATCACTATTGCTTCTTGGCACTACTTCTTGCTTGCCTATATAAGTGTCTTAAAACCATCGCTTGTTTCTGCAAGACATTGGTTGATCAGTTTCTCTTAAGAACATTGCTTGAGAGATAAAGAGAGGGAGAGGGTCGATCCTCATTAACTTGTAGATTGAGAATGGCTTTTTCATGGATGTTCGTTTTTGGTCTTCTAGGTAGATGCAGAGTCTCTCTTTGGTAGTTTCATGAATGCATGCTCTTATACCTATCCATTCTTTTATATACTGATTCAGATTATTTACTTTCCTTTTCCTTCTGTTATTCTTGTTCTTTAGGCAACGTTATCTCCTGTATGGTCTGCCTTGCTCCTGTGTAAGTTTACATCTTACACGAACATCTCTTTAACATTCTTCCTTATGAACTCACCAACTTACCAGCAATCGAATGCATTACAGGCCGACATTTTATGCGATTTACAAGAAGAAAACAAGCGAAGGATTTCAATCCATTCCTTATGTGATTGCAGTCTTTAGTGCTATGTTGTGGCTGTTCTATGCGATTTTCCAGAAAGATTGCACTCTTCTAATCACCATCAACTCATTCACCTTTTGCATGGAGATAATCTACATCATTATCTATCTTATCTATGGCACTAAGAAGGACAAGGTATTCAAAAAAACATCTCTTTTCTCCCACTCCTGGAAACTCTTTTAGCAGAATCAGTAAACTGATACAAAGTAATCCGTTTATATGCAGATTATCACCTTGAAGCTTGTCCTCTTGCTCAACGTTTTTGGATTCGGTTTGATCAGTATTTTAACTCTTTCCCTTACCCATGGAGAAAAGCGCGTAAAAGTTCTTGGGTGGATTAACATGATATTCTCCTTGTGTGTATTCGCTGCCCCTCTATGCATTTTGGTAAGAATGCCTCAAAATACCACAACTTAGCTACAAAATTTTCAAGTTGATAACAAGGTTTTAACCCTCTTAATTCGACATTTTTCTGCAGAGAAAAGTTATAAAAACCAAGAGCGTGGAGTTCATGCCATTTTATCTATCCTTCTTCCTTACTCTGAGTGCAGTCATGTGGTTCTTCTTTGGGTATCTAAAGAGAGACCCTTTTGTTGCTGTAAGTTCATACATAACTAAACAACATATGAAAACTTTCGATTCAATTACTGTTTTTTCATTAACATTTTTTTATCCTTCTTATGCAGATTCCAAACATACTAGGCTTTGCGTTTGGTCTTGTGCAGATGGTACTTTATGTGATTTATAAGAATAGTCCCAAGAAAATTGTCGAGGAAACAGATCCAAAGCATCAACAATTATCAGAAGTACACGTTGTGGACATGTCCAAGGTTAGTTCGACAATCTGCTCCGACCTAAATGCGGTGGTTCCTCAGCTGAACGGTGATGGAAATGCAGTAGTACGTGTCGAAGATGAGAAGGAAACCTGCATGCCAAACAAGCAAGACATGGCGGTCTATGTCATTGTCACAGTTTGATGGGGCGTGTGGTTCTAATTTGCATGTAAAATTGTATGTGATATGGTCTCTGTTTTATTACTTTTACGCGTAAAAGCTGCACTTTGTAAGCCTCTCTCCAGTTGTAGTGAAAAAGATTCAAAAGAGAGACACAAGAGCTCTTCCTCTAAATCTGCATGTAATTTATGTTTACTTTCGAGTAAATAAGAATATTTATTTTGTAGCATGACAATACGTAATCCTTCTGCCTTTGTTATATCGTTTCACGTAATTAGTATCAAATGATTGCAAGTTCTTAGGTGATCCCTAAGTATTGGCTTCATGCTATTTTATTATGATTCTATAATGTTTCTTTATCTTTAGTAACCTCACCTGACCTGCTATTGAAGCATATAATCTAGGACTGAACACTCAACCCTATTATCATGCAATAACATAAATTTTATTTCAGTAATCATTAAAACTTTGTTGAGTTTGGTAACATGAAATATATGTTTCATTTTATTTACCAACATATATATATGTGTGTGTGTGTGTGTGTGTGTGTGTTTCATTTTTAGATAAATATTATGCTATGAAAATTAAAATAAATCATTTTGTATGAGAAGGGAATAAATCATTTATCAATTTGTCATTCACTATTATAATGAGTATTTTCATATTTTTTGTGATCGTCCCATAGGAAGTGGTCGAGTTAGTGGAGTGGAGGGCATGAGCCAAAAGGTTTTATGTTCGAATTCTCCTACTTACGCTCTCTCATCTAGTCTGTCATATAGGACTTGTTTAGTGCGGAGTACCCAGTTGACGTGATTTGCAGGCTATTGTGTCAATCCAGAGATTTACCCAATGCACATCCAACAGATAGCGGCTGCCAATTCCTCCGTTTCCTTAAAAAAAATTTGTGATCACATAGATACTTTTTTTTCCAAACTCAAAATTTTAAAAATTATATAATAATTACGAGACCAGATATATAATCAATAATTTTTTTAAAAAAAATCGTGTTTTTCGTTATTATTATTTTCAAGTAAAAAATTCATTAAAAAAATTTTATTTTATTATTTATGATATTAATAACTACCAATACCAGCTAACTATTAATCACATTATTTTTTCATAAATTATATAATACACAATCAAGTGGCCTCTTAAAAAAAGAAATATAATTAATCTTAATAAAAAAAGTACAGTTGAATTTGGGTAGAGTTTTTTCACTTTTTAATGACATCTTACTAAAACTTTTTCTTATCATCTAATGACAAAGACTGCTAATAATGTAAAGCTTTTAGATCGAAATATAACTATTGAACATACGTGTTATTAGATCACCGATGCTCCTTGACACCAATCACATTCATAGTTCACAGACAAAGTTGTAGAAATGACATTGACACACGTTGAGAGCTATAAGACTGCCACTTTAGTATATACTTGTTGCCTTTGTTAGCCTCTCGATTAGCCATAAAGAGTAAAGAGCAGAGCACCACTGCGTCTTGTTATCTTCAGATCAATGAATGATGTCATTGCTTTCCATTTGCTTCCTATCTTTAAAGGAACTCATATAAAGCAAATTGCACGTATACAGGATGTTGATGATCATAACGAACACAGGGATATAGTTGAATGGTTTATTTATAAAGAAATATTATCTTAATTTTTTAGTTAAGATATGATATTAGCAATTATTTATAAACTTATTTGGGTCTTGTACAATTTCAAAAAAAATCGCTCATAAATCTATATATATATATATACATATATATAGTTAATCATATTCAAATATTTAGATCAGAATTCTCTTTCGGTTAGGCCCTGAAAGGAGAAGGCTGGAATGCCAACAAATATTTATTGTTAAATTCATTTGAATTCACCTGATCCGATAGGAGTAGTTGAATCTAAAATTTTTCATTATTTTTGTATCCGTAATAGTGCAAAAGAAAAGGTTAGACTCGAAGTTGTTAAAAAATAATGGCATTGCATACATATAGATTTTTGAGTGAATTTCTTTTGAAATTGTACTATATATATAGAGAGAGAGAGAGAGAGATTTTTTAGTACTAGACCCAAATAAGTTAATAAATAATTGCCAATAAAAGAGTTTGTATACTTCTTAATTCATAAAATAATGTAAAAGTAAAAAAATAAAATTTAACATGAAGTGTAAATTAAAAAAAATGTTACTTATAAAATAATATATTTAAAAACTTTATTTTAAATCACTTAAACATATATTTAAGTTAATTATAAAGATAAATTATTTTTTATATAACACAAATTCGCGATTTCTAAATAAACTTAATCACATCTTTAATTAATTCGTTTTTTAATTAAATTAAACGATCAACTAATATGGAGAATTATCTATCTTCCTTTTGTTTGATAAAATTAAATTAATAGTGTAAAACTAATGTGTGCAGGAACAAGATTAATTATTAGACTAAACTGGTGCATTGATTGATGACGAAGGGCGACAACATCTTTGATATGTTTTTCATGGGATAATATAAAACGTACTTTTGTCAAGTCATCTGGGAGAATTGCACAAGGATTGCATGCTCCTCTACTCGATCGCAAACGTGTATCTTTGGACCACCACTGAGCCCTCGCGTTCTTGTGCTTTTCCTTTCCAATTTATATTATCAACATCAAGCTGTAGTCTTCATGATCGTATAAAAGTTCCTAAGAACATCTGAATGATTGATTCATCATGCTTTACTTTTATAGGTGATGATTTCCGTTTTGATGAGTATGAGATCTGTTTTGCACGCAAGGTGTTAGGTCTGTACCAGAAAGCTCTCAAGTTCTTACTGTGTAATTTTGATCGAAAGGTTTGAGTATCGATAATCTTCTCATTTATAATTTAATAAAAGAGTCAAATAATTTTTTTGAAGCTAATTTTTTTTATTTTTTGAAAGTTTTAATTTAATTCTTAATATCAATAAAATTGAATAATCACTGTATAAAAACATTAAAAAGTTGATTCAGATGATGTATTATATGTTAAAGTCCTAATTATATTATTTGAGTGTATTAAATTAATAGGTTTTATAAATCATCCTAATTAATTTATAAGACAGTTTTTGTAATGCAATATGTGAATTAGGTGGAAGTCACATTAACTTCAAAACACCTAAAAGAGATTCTCAAATACTTTTATATACATCATGTAGAACTAATTAAAACTTAAGAGTGATTATATAAGCCTTACATCGTTTAGTTTAGTAATTATCAAATTTTTAATTGAACTTTTAAAATCTTAAATTATATAAATAAAATTACAATTAAATAGTTAGATAATACATATTAATTAAAAAGGTCAGAAAATGTTGTGAACTACAGTTGACATTGGATTTTTGGGAAAATTAGGGTTTGTTTTTGCATTGGAGATGTAATCAATTGTCTTTTATACTATAGATAACATTAGAAATTAAGGCCTAATCTGCAATTAGTTATCCAAATGATCACCTTAAGTGAGATCACCTAGCCAATCCTATCCATCATTTTTTAAAAAGGGTCATGCAAATCTTCTATCCAAAGGGAAAAAGCCATGACGTTGTCACAAACAAAAGGATGGAACTTTACACTTATATATAATTAATCTGTTCTTTAATCCCATTGTATAGGGCACATTACTTGTAATGATACGTTTGAGGAGAGAAAAAGGAAAGAAAAGAAGAGATGAGACTTGTTAATTAGATGAGTGAACCAAGTGGTAGATCTCCTTCTTTAGATCGTGGACACAGGTGAAGCTTAGCAGCATATATAGTACGAGCCTTGTCCTTTTAGGACAAAAATAAGCTAATTAATCCTGGATCAACATGACAAATGTATGTACATAGTATATATGTACCCCACATTTCTCTTTAGTTAACAGGAAGTTAGCTAAAAATGGAGGATATGTGTGCATGCTTGATGCCGTACACTACTTTAATGGCCTTCTAGGGTTTCGCCAACTAGCAATGTTCCTCAATCTGAATGTGTCACCAACTGGGTCACAAAGTTGAGTAGCTATACAGGAACAGTTAGTTAACTGGGGTAGGAAGATGAGACAGTAAAAGGTGGCTTAGACATTTTCTTTGTTGCATCATATTCACTTGAGATGCTTTGCCATTCTCTACTAAGCCTCAGAATATAATCTCACAATACAAACTAATTCTATCAGCTGTGTCACAACTGTTCGTAAGATACCTTCCTAAAACAATAAAGCAAAGACTGTGTCCTGCTAAATCTGAATAGTGGAGTATATATAGATTCTTATTGTAATTGTCAATTGATTATAAAGTAAACTTGAATTTAATACGAAATATCCCCTCATATTTCCCAATTACATCTGGGAATCATCCATTTCTTTATTTAAGTATTTAATAATAAATTTTGGGAACACTTAACTAATTTACAAATAATGGCTCCAAATAAGTTATTTTACAAGTTTAAACTTTGAAATTCATGAAACTCAAACTCAATTTCTTATTTTTGTTTTCTTTAGTTTTTGAAAATTTTGATGCTGAAGTATGTGTACAAGTCCAACTATTTGGACAAAATTGAATTTGCAAATTTCTTTTTTGGCTTAATGCAAACTGCTTCCTTTTTATTTCTCATTATTAATTAGTAAGACTAACATAAATTGACGATATAAAAGAGAAAAGTGTCCAACTTTTGAGAGGATAACCCCATCTCCCGTTGTCCTTGGCACCAACTTGTTCCTACGTTCGTGCCATGTGTACCATAAAAGAAAGAAAGCAAACTCTATCCATAGTTTCCATATAATCAATTGTGGTCTTATTGCTACACAAAAGATGGCAATAATTAATCTCCTTGGTGTCTAAATGATGAGGGAATTTGTTGGTATCTCTAGTTTAGGGCGCTTCAACCAAATCGCTTCCAACCCTTTTCAGAGAGTTGGGGTGGCACTTAATTGCTAATAGAATCAGTTCTTGGTTGTGATCACAGCACTTTCAAGTACTATACACTGAGAATATTTGAACAAATATTCCTTTAGACGAGATTATATGGGGTTTGGCTATGTGGGGATTTTTCTTCATTAATTAGAGGAGCTTAGTTTTTGTTTGAGACAACCAGCACATACAGGCACTAGCAATGTTTAACATATATAATGTGTAGTTTTATCAAATGAACCTTATCTCCAATGGTATTGTATGAATTCCTCTTTTGTAGATTATTCATTTGAATTATAATTTCCAAACTGAATGAAAATTAAAAAATCACAAATTTCTTCTTATTTATATTAATTATTTTCATGTAGATGCTATGGATAAGTTAGGGCAAGAGTTGTCGATCTTAGAAAGTCAAAAAGTCAAAATATTCGGTGTATAAGGCTCTTCGCTTTATAAAGGTTAATGTACACAACCTCTCTTTTGTATTTTTACAAAAAAGTTATTTCTATGACTTAAACCTATGACATTTTGATTACAAATGAGCAACTTTACTTATTAATCATTTAGTAGATTTGGTTCATAAAAAGGTAACCTCTTTGAGATTCATAATTAAATGCATGCAGAGTATGACAACAGGAGACAACAAATAATTGCCTACCTTTTGTGCTTGCGTTAAGCTTCTCTTTCTAGTCCATATATTCATAAGCATTCTCATCCTAAGTTCCAATCGTGATAACTTTAAAAAATGTTGAAGCAAATGTTTTATGCATATTAAGCTTTATATACATGGTTGCAGCATAGTTAATTTGTAAAAAATTACATGGTCATCATAATATTAGGCATCAAACGAGTTTTTGTACAACTTTAAGAAAAACAACCCATTAAAGACCAATCTTATACATAATTGGACATTGTTAGATGTCATGACACTCATTAATTTAATTCATATGCTCCCCTGCAAATGGAGCTTCTGCATTTAACCATAAAACACGTATTAAGCTAATGCTGCAAGTAACATCAATAATTTGCAAGAATCACAAGATTATCTACTGACTAATCCAGATTAGTTGCGCAACTTTTTGTCTTTAATCCAAATTAATTGTCGTAGCTTTCATCTCCATTGAGCTAGTGGCTGATGCAATGCTTATGCTCCATGGCATGATAGATGAAGAGGACCTGGACTACTTTTTAATACTTTATGATCAAAGCAAGCCGCTAATCAACACAAAAAGTGGATGTCAATCCTCACTAGATAATAAGCTTACTTTTAAAAATGTTGGTATCATCAGCATTTTAAAGATATTCGGCATTCCATTGTAACGCATGGGCTAAACATATACATCTTTTCAATCAATCCTGCAAAACCAAAGCAAAAGTTGAGGTGCATATCTAACCAGGTCTTAGTTTCCTGCAAAACCAAGACTTCTTCTACGTTTAACAATTGGCATGAAAAAACCGTTTATATTTTCCCAGGAAGTATGGACCACTACGGATGCATCATAACTCTATCCTTCTTTCAAAATAAACAAAACATTCTCTTAAAAGTACAACAATTGGCATGAGAAACGATTGACAAATACTTTCGATTAATTACAAAGACTTGCTTGATAATATCCATACAGATTATACACATACACTCACTTTGCAGGTATGAAAGGAAGTATAAACTATTATTATATATAAACGTAAGTTCAGTCTTCTGTTATAGGTTGAAGAAATATAAAAAACTGCATTTTTTTATTGACAACAAGAAAAAGGGACAGTAACATTATCACGAAAGTGTTAGGAAACTTTGGAAGCACAAGCTTTTGATTTTAATAAGTGAATATGAATGGGGAAAAGGAAATAAGAGGAGGAAGAAGGTCCAAACTACGATATAGTTGCCCAATTTGGATAAGGACATTTATAAACCCATCCAGGTCCAGAATATTGCACACAATGAAGCCATAAACCTTCTTCAAGCTCATCATATCTACAAGAAACGAAAACAAAACTTAGAATCAAGTACATGCACACATTTTACATGAAAATGCAACATGCATTCAGATAAAAGTCAACGGGAACCAACAATACCACGATTCAGGTGTAAGCAACTAATGAGATTATGGTAAAACAACCACCAATTTATTAATACAATTGTGCCCCCACCTCTTTCCACAAGCACTATAAGCAGAAGATAAATGACAGTAAGTGGACATGATGCAATTTGGAATGTTAACTTAGATATGGAAAGAAGCTATAAGGAAAGGAAATTGACTGTATACGTGTTGTAGTAAGTGTTAATTTCAAATAAGAAAAAAAAAAGAGGCCACAATATCATGAATTTATATTTCCTACTTTGTCAGCAGGGAAGTATGAAATTTCATCTTCGGCAACAGCAACTAAAATGTCAACTTGAGCAAGATTTCAAAGAATCCTTGGGTTATGGTTTATTAGAAACTGCACATAATTAACTCAATTGTGTTGCAATCTGTAAGTAATTTAGTGCAGACTGCAGCCATTGTACCATAATAGCATCACACATGTTACAGCACAAATCCACATTTATAGTAAGCACAAGTGAAACTTGACAAATATGCATCCTACCAAAAGTACCATCACAGGTTTAAGTCTCACCCTTTTGGAGCCAAATTTGGACAATTTGTGCACATTGGATCAATGCTGAAATCTTCCTCACAATTTTCTTCACATTTACATGAATTATTTCCTGATGGAGGAGAATTGCTAGAATTGAAAGCAGCTCTATCAGCAGTCCTCCCATTAGTGGAGCGGTTCTGAACATGTTCAGAGAGATAAAGATTGTCGTTGGCTATTGGATGTCCCGAATACTGTAAATGAGCTCGAATCTAAGGGGGGTGAGAGAGAGAAACAGATTGATTAACACACGTTATAATTTCACCATATCCATCAGTAAAATGGACGTCAACACAATCTCATTTATGAGTTTACATGAAAAGAAGAAAAAGGAGATGATTTAAACTGTGGCATTTAAATGTCATATACCCAAAGAAGATGGATCCTAAGTTAAGATATGACGGGAAAAAATGGGTAAATCTTCTTACGGAGAATGAATAAAGGGCATTGTTAACATTAAAGGCAAGAAGTTTAGCGAGAAGAAGAAAAATTGACCAATAAAGATGAATCCTAAAATCATTAGGCTTAAAATCATTTAACATGTTTGCATTTTCAAGAAGAGCACCTGTATGTTTCGAAAAATACAAAATGAGGAATTGCTCATGTCAAGAAAGGATGAAAATTCAAAGAATACTAACAAGCTGGACTCATATGTGTTCCAAAACAAAGAGGGTTTAGACATATAGGAATTTATTATCCTGGGATTCTGAATGAGCAGCTACTCTGCTGCTATAGCTCCTGCTCCCTCTTCGGCTAGCATGGTTTCTCATTTGCTTGTACGAGGCTCAATTAGTCATTAACCATTTAGCCCTTGTATATTCCTCAAGACTTCTACAATTTGCTACCACTACTCTGATACGACCCATAGGATCCATCGAAATCCAGAAATCAAGCTTACTTACCATAGGAGGAAGGGTAAGGCACTGGAGGGGTAGACTTTGTCATTTTAGGACATGGGTTGGGGCAAAGTTGTCTTAGAGAATGGAAGGTTCGTTAGTTACTTGTCAGGGAATAAAACAGTACGGGTGGGTGAGAGAGGGGCATGCATTTTTGTTAACTGTCAATTACGTAGTATGAGCCTAAGGCTGGAGGAGCTAGGACCTCTGATTCTAGCATTTCTATCTTGTTCTTTTACTGATTTCTGATTATCAATCGATATCGACATTCTTCTGTCATTACTGTGTTTTCCATAGCTGTGTTTGTTAGTGTGTATTTTGTGCTGTGGAAGAGCAGTTGGTGCAGGGTTTTATCATTACTCATCAAGAACACCCATCGTTCTTTCCCAAAGATAAAATTTATTTTAAAAGATAAGAGCCAATATTAGCAAAAAGCAACAAAACCCAAAAAGAAATTTCAAATCAAGGCTTCTCTTTTCCATATGACATGAGGGTTTCTGCTGAAGCCCTTAAAATATGTATTTCTAACATCAATTTCTTGTTCAGAAGTTCCCTTACTTGATGAGTTCGGCCAGTGATTGGTTTACATAACACGATGCTATGAGTTCCATTGGTTCTTATCCTAGTAAACTTTGTACAAGAAGGCTTCCCCTTCACAGAAGAATTGGCATGAGAGTCACTGACCTGAAGAAATTATAAATTCTAAGAATCAGTGTACTGCAATGAATCAACCGCCTGTAAGACTAGAGGTAAATAAACTGCTCAGCATTCTCAACCACCACAGGTATATAACTCATCAGCAGAACAGCAATTATAATACAAAGTAACATCAGAGAATAGCAGTGAGGATTATGGAAAGAAAAAGATCCCAAATTTGCAAGCACATCCACAATCAGATTGACACAAATTACACCATGTGTTAACACAAAGAAGACTACTGATGAATATAACACAAATTAATTGAAAAAAAAAGGCAAGTGAATATTATTCATCCAGAAAGAAGCCTTGTCACCTGATATCCACCGTAGTACAAATGAATATTTCATAATGAACATATGATCAGAAGATCTATAACTTAGATGTTATTATGAAAGTGGAGGATGCACTTTGAAGCAGCTATGGCTCCTGATAGAGAGAAATCAACAAAGCCTCACCTCTGTCGTGCTTCTCCCTTCTTGAGCGTTATAGTTTATGTTAACATCAACAACTTGCTGGCATAAAAATGAAAAGTAGAGGTTAAATAGATAAGAACCATTAACCAGCAAACCATCAGCATAATTTTCAAACAACTGTATGATAGACCATAGGTAACTCAAGTCTATGTTAGAAGAAATAGAAAGAAGGCAGGAGAGTAAAAGAGCAGAGGGTAGTTTTGGCTACCAATTTTCTATATTTAGTTAGTTAGTTAGTAGTGCTGACAACCAATCATCAGGTTGTCAGCTAACCGAATCTGTTAGTAGCTACAGATTCTTAGCATAAATAACAACATAGGAAGAGGAAAGAGGGTATCGTGAAATGTCATATGTATGAGCCTTAGGCTGGAGGTACTGGACCTTGAAAACCAGATTACGAATTCCTAGTCAGATCTTTCGGATTGACTAATGCATCAGCCACGTTTCAATCTCTCATGAATCAGGTTTTTAAACCTTATCTCCAAAAGTTTGTATTGGTTTTTTTTTTAATGACATCTTGATCTACAGTGTCAGCAATGAAGATCATGTTTGTCACTTAGGGGCAGTCTTGAATGTGCTCCTATCCCAGCACTTGTATGCGAATTGGAAGAAGTGCATGTTTGAACAGGAAACACTAGAATACCTAGGGCACATTATATCGAGAGAGGGGGTGGCAGCTGATATGAGAAAAATTCAAGTTATGGTAAATTGGCCAAGACCTGGGAATGTGAGGGAGTTAAGGAGTCTTTTGGGGTTGACAAGGTACTATAGGAAATTTGTGAAGAACTATGGAGATATTTCTTGGCCTTTGACACAATTGTTAAAAAAAGAAGGGTTCAAGTGGACTAGGGAGAATGAGGCTTCCTTCCAACAACCCAAGCAAGCCATGATTTCGACACCAGTGTTGACATTACCGGATTTCACTAAACCATTCATAGTGGAAACCGATGCTTCAGCAAATGCCATAGGAGCAGTCCTGATGCAAGAGAATCGACCTATTGCTTATTAAATCCAGGTTCTGTCAACCTCCAGCTGACACAAATCAACCTATGAGCATGAACTGCTAGCCATTGTCCTGGCAGTGAAGAAATGGCGTTCATACCTTTTAGTCCATCAATTTATCATCAGAACCGACCAACAACTACTTAAATTTCTACTGGAACAACGTGAGGTACGCCCGGAGTATCAGAAATGGCTGTCCAAACTGTTGGGGTACACTTTCAGCATTGAGAATAAGGCGGGAAGAGAGAATAGAGTAGTAGATGCTTTGTCAAGAATTCCTAATCAGGCGGAATTAATGGCAGTAGTCGCAATCAGGGCGTTGGATATGGAGCAAATAATCAAGGAGATTGAGGCTGATCCCAAATTGTCCAAATTAAAGCGAGAACTCCTAGAAGATGGGGGGTCGCATCCTCCATACACAATAATCCAGGATTGCTTGTTTTACAAGGATCAGTTAGTAATTCTGAAAACTTCAGCCTCAATACCAGCACTGATCATGGATAGCCACCAAAGTAACATAGGAGGCCATGGGGGTGCTCTAAAAACTTACAAGAGGCTAGCAAATGAACTGTTTTGGGAAGGGATGAAAAATGATATCTACAGGTTTGTGGCTGAATGCTTCATTTGTCAACAAAATAAGTATTTGTCGCTGACTCCGGCTGGACTTATGCAGCCTTTACCAGTGCCACAGCAAGTTTGGGAAGATGTTTCGATGGATTTCATAGAAGGGTTGCCAAAATCAAAAGGATTTTCGGCTATTCTAGTAGTGGTGGACAGACATAATAAGTACGCTCATTTCATTCCTCTAAAACATCCATATATTGCACAATCTGTTGCTTATATCTTTGTACAAGAGGTGGTGCGTTTACATGGATACCCTAATTCGATTGTATCCGATAGGGATAAAATATTTCTGAGCAAATTTTGGAAAGAAATGTTTAAGTTGCAGGGCACAAGATTGAGATACAGTTCAGCCTACCATCCACAAACAAATGGGCAAACCGAGGTTGTCAATAGGTGTCTAGAGGCGTATCTAAGATGTTTTACTAGCAAGCAACCTCAACATTGGGCACGTTGCGTGGGATGGGCTAAATATTGCTATAACACGTCCTTTCACTCAACCTTGGGCACTACACCGTTCAAAGTTCTCTATGGATGAGATCCTCCAACTATCACTAGGTACAAAATTCAGTCCTCTATCGTAGACACCATTGACGCGCTGCTGCAAGAAAGGGACCAGAATTTATCCGAGTTACGTCAACACTTGGTGTTAGCTCAGCAGAGGATGAAGTTGACAGCAGATGGGAAAAGAAGAGATGTGGAGTTTCAGGTGGGGGATAGGGTCTTTGTCAAGTTAGCACCTTATCGCCAACAATCTGTGGAAACAAGGAGTAACACTAAGTTGGCTCCACGTTATTTTGTTCCCTTTGAGATTCTAAAACGCATCAGGCCAGTTGCGTACCAGTTAAGGTTGCCCCCAACAACTAAAATTCACTCTGTTTTCCATGTTTCTCAGCTGAAGGTTTTGGGTACGGATGATTCCGTCATAAGCATGCCAAATCATTTACTCACTCCTGAAGCTACCCCAGATTATCCAATTGCACTTTTGGCCATCAGAAACCTCACTTCTAGCCCGGATTTAGAAGTGCTTATTCAGTGGACAGACCATCCAGTTTCGGAGGCTACATGGGAGCTGTTTGAAGATATGAAAGTTCGATTTCCATACTTTCACCTTGAGGACAAGGTGAAGCTGATGGGGGGAAGTAATGATAGACCAAAGGTAACTCAAGTCTATGTTAGGAGAAATAGAAAGAAGGCATGAGAGTAAAAGAGTAGAGGGGTAGTTTTGGCTATCAATTTTCTATATTCAGTTAGTTAGTTAGTAGTGCTGACAACCAATCATCAGGTTGTTAGCTAACCGAATCTATTAGTAGCTACAGATTCTCAACATAAATAACAACATAGGAAGAGGAGAGAGGGTATCGTGAAGTGTCATATGTATGAGCCTTAGGCTGGAGGTATTGGACCTCGAAAACCAGATTATCATTTGTATTCTGTCAAAGAATCAATACCAGAATATACATTTTCCATACCTTGTTTATGGATCCTATCACTGTACAACAAGGATGAACATGGCCACATCCACATATTATGGGATTAGTTAAATACTTAGGTAAACAGCAGCTGCCAATTGGTGAATTTCAACACCAACCAATTATGAGAACCTTTACAATGGATACAGTTATTAAACTCACCGCTTGTAAATGATACAAATTCTTACATTCAGAATGCATAGTCATCTCAACAATTCACAGAGTCCATAGGAGAGAACTGAGAAGTCATCAAATTAAATAACACGTAGAAATCATTTGATTAGACAAGGATTTACCTCATCCTCTGGAAAAATCCCAATAACTTTTGCAACATACTGTTTCTGCACAACCCCAGCTTCAATCTGCAATGACGAACAGGATTATGACAGCAGCAGTCACAAACTCCTGTCAATATTTTGGATTACAATATCGATCTCATTTTTAAACATGATTATCCATTCCAATGAACAACAATGATGAACAAAACAACAAACTCACCTGTTGCCTGAAAAGATCTGCTTTGGATGCATTTCTGGCCAAGATAAGAAGTCCTGAGACAAGACGATCCAGCCGATGTACCGCTATGATGGAGTTATGGGAAAGATAACTGGAAATAGCAAAATCATATAGAAAAAGAGGGGGAAAAAATCGCAATGGCCAAGCACAAGAAGCTATTTAAACTTTCATAGCCTTTTCCATGAACCACGTCTAGCTAGAATGCATGCTTCCAAAGTATAATGCTTGGATACGAAAGAGAGGCGCTAAATCATGTTCGGCCTGAAGGATTCCGACAACAGTATTCTTCCGATATTGACCACAAGGATGAACCTACAGAACAATACCACATCAACTTAATAACAACCTAAAACGAAAAGTGGGAAAGGATAGACGTTCAATCACACAAAACACTCTTAGAACATTGACATTACAAACCAAACCTCGACACACAATGACCACATTAGTATTCCTTTAGGAAATGGTTTTAACAATTCGCATGTAGGTATAACGAGTTCATTCATTAACAGAAAATGTCGAGTCATGGCACACTTACAGGAACAGTTGGTGGCTTGAAAACAGTAACAACATCGTCTTCTTCTTGAAGAACGGAAACACCCAAATCCATAACCGGAGGTTCATGCCTAAAACGACCTTATCGAGATCAATCAATCCATAAAAAACTCATAAATCCAAGACACCTCTAAGTTACATTACAACCAAGTGAAATGATTAGGAAACCTGTGCAAGAAATGGCTAATCTTTTGGGAAGATTTAACAATGTAGGAAACTGGGACCATCTCTCCATCAACTTGTATGCGTCCACATTTTACTGCATTAACCTAAATCAACAACCCTCAGCTATTAAAATCAATGCACATTCTAAATAGAACACATAAACACAAACATGCATACGTACGTAGTAATCATAAGGTCGGCCTTTGAACTCTTCCGCGAACAAATCAACAATTGTCTTCCCCGCCCAACGCTTCTTCACATGTGAGATGAACTCGAAGTAGTATGGTCTCACGTGGCGCCTCCCTGCATATTTCCCGCCAAAATAATCATTTTTTTTTTCTCTTCGAGATGTAATCTCCTAGCGTCAATTGAAATGAAAGAACAAACGACCATTTCGAAAGATGTAATCTTGTTTCTGAGGAGGATTGGCGGGTGTTTGCCACACAATCTCCATCTTCTCTTCCCCTTCTCCTTCTTCTTCTCTTGGTCTCTTCATTTTCTCAGGTTTAGGGTTTTGTTATGCTAACGTAACCCCGCGACTTTCCTTTTTGACCAGAAAGCGACGAAACGAAACCTCAACCGTCGTCGTTTAGTTATCCGCCTTTTTTTTTTTTTGGGTGGTGAAAGACGAAGAGGAAAACGATGTCGTACTGACAATCCCAACACCGCGTTGCTCTCTATAGAAGAAAACTAAAGCGGGGCTCCGAGAATCGCCTTCTTCTTGCTTCTTTCTTTAAGGTATGGGTTTTATTTAATTGTTTAATTATTATTTTTTATCACTACTCAATTTCTTGCTTTTTTTTGAAATGAAAATATAATAAATAAATAAATTAGAAATTAGAAATTATTGATCATTTCGATTGAGTTGAGTTTAGATCTGTTAAAAACAACACAGGGGTTGGTTGATTGGTTGGTTTCTGGAATTTGATGAGCTGGTTGTTGTTGATTCATTCGAAATCGGAGAGAGGTGTAATTGGGAGTAGCTGATTGGGTAGAAGGACAGAAGTTAAGGTCAACAGTCAAATGCCGGAGGAGGATTTGGTTGACATCAAGTTCAGGGTTTACGACGGCTCTGACATCGGCCCTTTTCGGTACTCGTCGGCCTCCACGGTCGACATGCTTAAGCAGCGAATTGTCTCCGATTGGCCCAAAGGTTGCCCCTTTTTTGTCTTGTCTGAATACCTACTTACGGAAAAACCGGGTCCCAATGTTTGATTTTGTTTAAGTAATTTCGGTTATTCTGAGAATTGGTGTCTTGTGTTTGAGTTTTCTATTTCTGGGTTGTGGGTGTGATTTCGTTGGTTGGAACACTTAGAAGTGAGAATAATGGGTTATTTGTACGTATAAACAAAACTCATTTCTTGTTATAGGATGGTGGTTCTATGCAAATTACAAACCTTGGCGAAAATTTGGAAAGTCTTAGAAAGGAATCAAGTAGCTTGTCAATGACAATTTTGGAATTAGTGGTCACTCTGTATTATATGTTTATATCATTTCAAAAGTTAAGTGCTTCTTTCAGAAACTTAGAGAATATATGTAATTTTGAGTTTGAATGGTCTATGTCATAAGCTTTACTTTTTAGTAAAAATGATGCATCTGAGAATGCATTTATTACCTTCATGAAGAATTACTAAAAGATCATATCGGTTTGGACTTGAAGCTGCAGAAAGATATCTGATTCTTTGTGACCCCTTGTAATTTACATGCAATTTGGAAATAGAAAAGATTGTTTATGGATGCTTGCATTGTTGTGAAAATTTTGAGATGCCTGTTAAAGGTTGCAATATCTGATTCAATAAGATTGCAGCCAGCTGCCAAGAATGATAAATTGTAGATTTCTCAATCTAAAACTGGCAATCTATCAGTATGCAATAGCCTGGCATTTAGAGGAGTTTCTGTCTATTTCTGTTGTTAGATTTTTTTTCTCAATTTTCTTTTTGATTTTCTTATATAGGTAAAACCATTAATCCTAAGGCAGTGAATGAAATCAAACTGATATGTTCTGGTAAAATTTTGGATAACAACAAGACTGTTGGTCAGTGTAGAACACCCTTTGGCGAAGTTGCCGGGGGTATCATCATAATGCATGTTGTTGTACAGCCTTCTCCAGCAAAAACTAAAACAGGTATTTCCCATCTTAATCTTATATCCACACACATATGATATGTTACTCCATCATAATGGTTGTTGATTATTTTTATAGGTTTATAATATGCGTTTCAATGTATTTAATATGTCGGCTGAAAATTGGACTTGCAGGAGTTGTTTCTGTTATTTGTTGAGATGTTGATCTTTGGAACTTAATTTATTGAAGCTTTCCGTCAAACTTTCTTATTCCACTTATTTCAAGTAAGGTTGATGTCCGTTTGAGATTAGTTTTCTTTTTTGTGCTCTAGTAGGCATTGTTTGTCATTGAAAGACATGTTCCTGAGGGTTTCTGAACTCCAAAATGCTAACGCTTTTAATTGACGAAAATGTTATACTTGAAATTCATTTGTTGGCTCAAGATTATTTAGGTGACTGTTCCTTTTTTAAACTTTAATTTTAACTGTGTGGGGTCATTTGAATTTCTTGTGGCCTGATCTACTTGTGTATCCAACAAGAGAAGCTTCTAATAACTAAGAGTAAAGCGTCCAGACTGGCCGATCATGTGTTTGTTTGGTAGAGAACTGACTGCCTTTCCACTAGTTAGGTAACATTCCATTAATGGAATCGCTTATTTGAGCTTTGATATTTGTAGTGAGATTTGGGATGGAATCAGTATGTGTGAAAATCTAGGGATAGAACACCATGAGCTGTATTATTCTAATATAAATTCTCTTTTTCCTCAAAAACTTCCTAATTGTGGGCCCAACAGTGGGTTAATTTGTCTTTGGTGAATGTTATAAAATTTGCTTTAGGAATATCTAAATGATCTTACTTAACTGCTACTCAACTTCATATTCAAGCTATCTTTTTGTTGGCCTATCTTCTCTCATCTTGTTGAAACAAGGGTTGCCTTTCAGAGCATTACCTTTACGCACTGTTGTTAACTTAAGATCCTTAATCTGAATCTGCATAATTTTTATTATTAGTACTACTATTGTTTTGTGCTACAACACTTGAATGCTATGTATAGTTTTCCAAACAATGGTTTTATTGTTGTATCATCCATTTCTCATCATGCTTGTAGCTGGAATCTTTTTATGTAACATAATCCTTTGGCTTTTCAACAGAAAAGAAGATTGACAAATCTCCCAAGAAAATTGTATGCTCTTGTTCCATACTGTGAAGGCAAATATGTTGATATTCAGTGAAATTGTCTACCGAGCATCGATGCTTTAAAAACAGAAAATGTATTCTTTGGGCATCAATTTTAGTTGTTGCAGTATTCATGTGTAGCCAAGTGCTTTAAGTTACCGAAAATGGTGTCTGTGTTGCTTTTCCTTGTTCCATCTTCTCATCATCCTTTCCTCACTTTGTTATTTTAAGACCTCGAAAGATCTATAGCATTTATAGAAATAATTGTCCTCTTCAAGCTCTCTATACATTTCAGAACAATTCCAGAAGATTTGCATTTCAAAGACTCGTATTCTTGCAAGTTTAGGGTGGTGTACAAAAACTACGGTTAATGCTAACTACCATCATCTAATGATTCTAATGCAAGTTCGGTATTCCTCGTTTGAAGCAAGACATCCTTAAAATCAAATATTGTTGTTGATGCTGGAGAATGTGTTCATACTCTTTAGAAGCAGTGTTTGAGTTTTACTTCGGGTTTGTTAACTTTTGGTAGTGCCAGGAAAGAAGGGAAAAGAGGAGAGGAAATGGGTCATGGAGGGGCTCAGGAACCAGGATAGGTAGATAGTAAGTGTGACACATTCGATTGAACATAAGTTTTCAAAGATACAAGGTAAAGGCTCTCGATAAAGGGAACTCGCTTCAAACATTTGTCAGCTCACCTACCAAAAGAACAAGTGTGAAACTGGAGAAGGGGGAACTACAACAACATGGTAAACAAAGGCCCTAAATTCTCCGGAAAACTTTGTCCGCTGCTGATATTGTCAGTTCAATATCTTCAGCAGTATGAGCCAAACTTGTAAACCCGGCTTCAAACTGTGATGGAGCAAAATATACACCTTCCTCCAGCATTCCTCGATAGAACCTGGCAAACTTGGCGGCATCACTTTTCTTTGCATCAGAAAAGTTGTGAACAGGACCTTCCGTGAAGAAAAACCCAAACATCCCTGCTATATACCCACCACACATAGCATGACCAGCCTTCTTCCCAGCATCTAGAATGCCTTGAACAAGTCGGTTTGTAATCTTATCCAAGTACTCGTAACTTCCTGGTTTCTGCAATCGCTTTAGCGTGTGTATACCCGCTGTCATTGCCAAAGGATTCCCACTCAAAGTTCCTGCCTGGTACATAGGGCCTGCAGGGGCAACCATCTCCATGATTTCTCTCCTCCCACCATATGCACCAACTGGCAGGCCACCACCAATAATCTTCCCCAGGGTTGTGAGGTCTGGAGTTATACCAAAATACTCCTGAGCTCCTCCATATGACAGACGGAATCCAGTCATGACTTCATCAAAGATTAGAAGAGCATTATTTTCTTTTGTGATCCTGGAAAGGGCATGAAGAAAGTCTGATTTCGGAGCAATGAAACCAGAGTTTCCTACAACAGGCTCAAGAATTAATGCCGCAATTCCACCTTTATTCGTCTCAAAAAGATTTTCAATGGCTTCAATATCGTTGTATGGGGCAGTTAGAGTTTCATAGGTTGCTCCTTGGGGCACACCAGGAGAGTCAGGGAGCCCCAGTGTTGCAACACCACTGCCTGCTTTGACAAGGAATGGATCAGCATGGCCATGGTAACAACCCTCAAACTTTATAATCTTCTCTTTTCCAGTAAAGGCACGGGCCAGTCGAAGCACACCCATGCAAGCTTCTGTTCCTGAATTCACAAATCGCACCATCTCTATGCTTGGAACTGCTTTAATCACCATCTCTGCCAGAATATTCTCCAGAGGACAAGGAGCACCAAAGCTGGTCCCTTTCTTCATTGTTTCGGCCAAGGCTGCAAGCACCTGCTAGTAATGTTAATCCAATTGATTTGGCAAAGAGCATCATATGTATGATACTAATCTCCTAAGTACGTTCACAGAATCCCAACCCAATCTATTCAAATGATGAACTGCCTACAAAAAGAAGGCAGTGAAGAAGAGTAAAACCTCATCATCTGCATGACCAATAATCGCCGGACCCCACGAACCAACATAATCAATGTATTCATTCCCGTCTACATCCCACATGTGAGAGCCCTTGACAGAGTCCATGACAATAGGTTGTCCGCCGACAGATTTAAAAGCACGTACTGGCGAATTCACACCTCCTGGCATCAATTCCTGCAAAAGGAAAGGCAATTCTCTAGGTCTTCGTTATATATGACAGTGAAGCCGCTAGCAATATATAAGGAACCAATTTCCACACTGGAAGCTGAACTCTAGCTTATTCATAAAAAAAGATGCAACTCAACAGCCCTGGCTCAAAAATGTGAAACAACTCAACTGCTATATGAACAGATGCCAAAGCTAAATGCTTTCCTACATGTTCTCAATGCCCATTTCACAGAAGCATTACAGATGATAATGATTCTATCAGAACATTAAAATTTGCCCCGTTCAAGGTTTCGAGAGTTCAAATATTACACTGAATTATACAACGCCCTTATCAGCAACCCTTAATATAAAACATTAAACAACACAATCCCATTTCAGATTCCAGAAATGAAGACTAAAGACTGGAATTCAGTTTTAATTCTTCAATTTCAAGCATACAAAAAAAAAAGGGAAAATTTAGGCATACCTTAGCAGCATTGAAAATTTCCTCAGACTTTTGGAGGGTGAAGCTCTTCTTCTTCTCCTCTTCAACTGAAACGGTCATTTTGACATAATATCGAGACGATCTAGATGGGGAGGTTTTACTCTGAAGAAGCTTGCTAGTAGAGCACGAAAGACCTATCCCAACGCCAACCCCTGTAAACGTAGCAGCCATGGCGGCTTTGATTCTTTTTGGGTATGCGATTCAAAACTTTGGGATTGGATTTCCCGTATTCTGTTAAGTTTTCACAAGGTGGAGTAATGCTTGGTCTTACAGAAGAAGATAAAGAGATAATAAGAGCAGCCAACGTTATTATAATATATCACATGGAAACCGACCCTACCACCGACCCATCGCCATTTGCGGATGTTATGAGTTTGGGTCTATTAGTCCAAAACTGGGCTGAATGTCTTTGCTGAGATACAACATTTTAGGGAGTATTCAAGCCCATATGGAAAAGGAATTATTCTTAATATTTTATAATTTAAATGGTTTAATGATTTAAATAGTTCAACTGATATTAGACGATCATAAAATTGACTAAATATTAATATTAAAAAGTCTGCCTCTCATTTTCTCTCAAGAGTGCAAGCCTTGGTCATGCCTTGATTATGCATGTTTTGTATTGCTAGTCAATCAGATTTGGTTGTTTCTTTTCTTATTTCTTGATCATGGATCTGAAATTCCAAAAATTCTCTATTAGAGAGAAAGAAAACGTTGATTTTGTGATTCTTACGGAAGATATCCAAAAGGATGAGATTAACTATGAGCTATTCCTACTTGGAAAACTAGTTGAAGAAAGAGTTGTGAACTCGGATGCAATGGAAGAACTCTGCTGAGTCTGTAGAATCTTATGAGGGGGGCGTATATCAAACCAATGGGTGATAATAATCTCTATTTGATCCAGTTTTATCAATATTTATCTAAAGAAAATGTTGGCAGGAGGATCCTGGTCTTTTAACAAATGTATTTTATTGGTTCATCAATGGAAGGAAGGAAAGAATCTGATTGACATCAACTTCATTCCTGCAGATATTTGGGCGCAATTTCACGATCTCACCCCGGGTTTTGCTTCTGAGGCTTTGGCAAAGAATATAAGTAACCTGATAGGCACCTACCTGGAACATGACTCTGTTAATAAAAGAATTCATGGAACAATTATATGAGAGTCCGGAGCCTTTAATGAGGAAGAAGAGCATAAGGAAGCAAGGTACAGAACCAATGGAGATAATGTTTAGCTATGAACATATTCCTCTCATCTGTTATCTCTGCGGAGTAAAGGATATAGTGAATCAAATTGTCACAAACTGCAAGACAAATCGGAGGAGGATCTCTGTCGCGAATGGCCAGGGGAAATTTAAGTAGAAGTATGAGCAAAAAGCGCAAGAAAGAAGGTACAGTGGAAACTCTGTCCTGGGAATGAGTTCACCGCTAATTCTGTCCCACAAAATCAGGATTTTAAATTTTAAAAAAAGGCAGATAAGAGTCATCATAGGATAGGTAACAATTTTTCCTTTTTTCCTAAGAAGTTCAAGTTTAAGTCAACTGCAGGCAATCCTCATCAATTGGGAATTAATTATCATGGGCTCAGTAGACGCACAGCTGATGTGGTGACGAATAATGTGACTGGACAAACAGAAAAGGAAGATTCAGTTGTGAATATAGATGAAAGCAAAAAACGTCATTGCCAAGGAAATACAGAAGCAACTTCAATCGATGGGATGAACACTGGTGATAATTCATCTTCTTCGATTTCCTCATAACTCACCAATCAAATACCAGCAGCCGGTTTTGCTCAGCAGACCCACCGAGAGATATGAATTGTATTGCCTGCAACTACTGTGGATTAGACAACCACTAGGCAATTCGTGCTCTTAAGAATCTTGTTAAATTTAATAAGCCTTGCATTCTTTTTTTTATGTGAAACTCTTATGAACTCTGATAAGATTGAAAAAATTAAAAATATTTTGAAGTATGAATCGTTTTTTTGTGTTGATCGACTTGAGCGCAGCGACGGTCTGGCCATATTTTGGATGGATAATGTTTCTGCTACTATCACAAGCTTTTCTAATAATCATATTGATTTGGTTGTTGACAATTTGTTTACTCCTAAATGGCATATCACTGGTTTTTATGGCTTCCCGGATTCTAATAGGAAACATGCTAGCTGGGAGTTACTTCGCTCTCTTTCGAGACTTTATAATCTTCCTTGGGTTTGTTTTGGAGATTTTAATAATCTTCTTTCTCTCAATGATAAATTAGGAGGAGCAGATTATCCTACCTTTTTTATGGAAGGTTTCAGAAATTGTATTGCAGAGTGTAACTTTGTTGATACTCCCCTCATTGGTTTTGGCTATACCTGGGAAAGAGGGAGAAATTCAAACTCTCTTATTTTAGAGTGATTGGATTGTGCATTTGTGAACAAAGAATGGATGAACATCTTTCCTTTTGATAAACTATATAACCTTATGTATGCTACCTCCGACCATAATCCTATAAAATTGGTTGTTGCGTCCAAGCTTCCCATTAAGAAGATCAGTCGTTTTAAGTTTGAAAACAAGTAGTTAACGGAGGAGGGGTTTATTGATTTTTTTGTTCGGGTTTGGGCTGCTAATGGGCATATTGATGTTCTTTCTCACCTCAAAGATTATGGGTCCAGATTGCTTAATTGGCATAAGCATTTAGGGAATAATTTTACTAAAAGAATCAAAACTATCAAGAGGAACATGGAGCTGTCTCACCAGAGTAATAATAGTGATTCTTTTAGGTTGCAAATATCTGAGCTTAATTCTCGCCCAAGAAGATATCTATTAGAAGCAACACTTAAAGATTTTTTGGATACAATATGGGTAGGCTAACTCAAAATATTTTCATTCACAAGCTTCTAAAAGAAAGAGATTAAGTTATATCTCCTTGCTCATTGATGATAATGGCCAGCAGGTTTCAGATAAGGATGGTATGGGTACTATTGTTCTTGATTATTTTAATCAATTATTCTCGGCTTCTGGTGCAGATGATTTTAGTTAGTTTGCTACCGTTAACTCTGTTGTGAACCAGGCTGATAATGATTTGTTACTAGCACCCTTACAGCTTGATGAATTTAGGAAAGCAATTTTTGAGATGCATCCGGATAAAGCTCTTGGGCCAGATGGCATGAACCCTACCTTTTATCAAAAATGCTGGCATATCTTGGGGAATGATATCTTCAACAACTATCGTGCTTGGATAGAGAATTGTGAGTTTCCTGATACTCTTAATGATACTGTGATTGTCTTGATTCCTAAAAAAGATAAACCTAATTGCATGAAAGACTTAAGGTCAATAGCTTTATGTAATGTTATCTATAAAATTATGGCTAAAGTTATTGCGAATAGGCTCAAAATTCTTTTGCCTAAAATTATATCGCCTATGCAATCGGCTTTTGTTCCTGGCCGTTTAATCATAGATAATATTATGGTGGCTTTTGAAATTATCCATTATATGAAGAATAAAGGGAAAGGAAAATTTGGTGAAGCTGCTCTCAAAATTGACATAAGCAAAGCCTATGACAGAGTTGACTGGGATTATTTAAGATTTATTATGCCAAAGCTGAGGTTTGACAGCAGATGGGTTGATCTTATTATGTTATGTGTTACTTCTGTGAATTATTCTGTTGCTTTCAATGGCTCTGAGGTTGGTCCTATTGTGCCTAAGCGTGGGTTGAGGCGAGGGGATCCTCTGTCTCCTTATCTGATTATCCTTTGTGCTAAAGGTCTTTCAGCTTTGCTTAGGAAGAATGAAGCTCAAGGTGATATCCATGGTATAACTATTTGTCAAGGCAATCCTAGTGTCTCTCACCTCTTTTTTACAGATGACAACTTTTTCTTTTTTAGAGCTAATATGACTGAATGCAACAATATTAAGAATTTGCTTGCTATTTATGAAAAAGCTTCGGGGCAAGCGATCAATTTTGCGCGTTATTTAGGTCCTTCATTAATTGGGCAAAAGAAAAGGCAAGTTTTTGCGTTTATAAGGGATAGACTTAGTAAATGGATTTCTAGTTGGAAAAATAAGATGCTTTCAAAGCCGGGCAAAGAGATTGTCATTAAAATTGTTGCTCAAGCTCTTCCAGCTTATTGTATGAGCATATTTCTTATTCCTTTGGGAACCTGTGATGAGATGCAAAAAATGATGAACTCTTTTTGGTAGGGATCTGGCAATAATAATATTAAGAAAATTCATTAGGCGAGTTGGGAGCATCTCTGTGTTCCAAAAAAATATGGCGGTATGGGATTTCAAGATTTTCATTGTTTCAATTTAGCTATGCTATGCAAGCAAGCTTGGCGTTTTATTGCCTAACCCAACTCTCTCCCAAGCAAAATATTTAAAGCCAAATATTTTTCTTCTTGTAGTTTCTTTGATGCTAAGGAAGGAAATAATTCCAGTTTTATTTGGAAGAGCACTTTTTTAGCCAAGGATTTATCGATTAAAGGCACTCGATGGAGATTGGGTGATGCTTCTTTAATTATTGTTTTAAAAAATCCTTAGATTAATGAAGATGATAATTTTTTTCATCAATTTTCCTCCTCTTCCCGATTTGGGCAATCTAAAGGTGAGTGATTTATTTAGTGAGTCTGGCTTCTATTGGGATGTCAACTTGTTGGATGGGTTGCTAGGTCCTTATATATGACGAGAGTTATTAAGGTCCCTATTGCTAAATCTAAACCCCCAGATAAATTGATTTGGCACTATAGTCAAAATGACATTTATTTAGTTAAGACAAGTTACAAGCTGCCCCTCAATTCTTTTACTGATATTGTCAACTTATTTTTGGATGGCCCATGGTCCCGGATTGGAATTCTTCTATCCCTCCGAAAATAAAGGATTTTTCTTGGCATTTTCTTTGGGATTTCATCCCCTGTAAAAATTGGCTTTATAGGAAGGGTATTATGCTTGATACTGCCTGTGATTGTTACAGCCTTGCAGAAGATATTAATCACGTATTGATGGAATGTCCTAAAGCTAAAGAAATTTGGTCTTTGGCTAGATTGAGCTCTTCAGTGAGTACAGTTGAAAACTTTATTGTGCAATTATTAAATAACTCCTCAACAGCTAGTATGGAACGCAACTTGGCAATGCTTTGGAGTATCTGGTACCACCGAAATATCAAACTTTGGCAACGTAAAGATGTTCCTTCTTTCACGGTGGTTGCATTCGCTGATAATTTTATCAAAGATTGGCAAGATTCTCGACGGGCCTTTGCTTGTGTTACTGTCAAACCTAAAGCTCCACGTTCTGCTGGTTCATCTTGGGTCAAAACATATGAAGGTTTTCTTAAATGCAATGTTGACACATCTGTGTTTAGAGATAAGAATGCTTCAGGTTTTGCTGCTGTGCTTCAGAATGACAAGGTCAGTTTGTTACTGGTCTTTCCAGTCATTTTCCCACTCTTTTTGATCCAATTGTTGCTGAGCTTATTTCTATAAGAGAAGCTCTTTCTTGGTTAAAAGAAAAGCAAGTTGATAGTGCCATTGTGGAGTTTGATTATTTGATGGCTATTCAAGATATTTCGGTTTCTTCTTTGAATTTGTCTGAGATTGGAACTTTGGCCCTTACCTGCCTTTCGCTCAAGCGTCAATCCCTTCATTTGTCCTTTCATTGGACGCATAGAATTGTCAATAAGGCGGCTCATTCGTTAGCTAGGGTAGTCTTATTATATGCCAACCTTCATCATTGGGATGTTAGTCCTTCTTGTTTAGATTCCATTTTAGTTTCTGATTGTTCTTCTTGTTTTGCCATTGATGTTGAAAGGCCTTTAGGATCTGGGTGTATGGAATAAGCCTATTGGCTTGGGTTAGTTTTAGTGCCTTTCTACTCTTTGATTTTGTGTTTTTAGCTATTAATTAAAAAAAAGATTGAAAAATTTAAAAAATTTGAAATATGATTGAAAGATATTATCCTTATCTATCAATGAATTTAAATTTTAATAAAAAGATTCTTAAATGAAAATTAATCGATTTATTTTATTTTATAAAAACTTATTAATTTACAAAAATTGATTGATTAATTAATTAATTGATCAGTTTTTAACAACAAGAATTATTAAAGTAAATCAA
>JANIHZ010000006.1:67636354-67666091 GCA_027478365.1 Erythroxylum rufum | reverse complement strand
TATGTAGATAACACTTCATAGTTGTTTGAACTCATATTCTTGCTTGAAAAAATGTTTACTATAATTTGTAGTTTGGATCTCCTGTTCATATTGCTTCTATCATCTTACTAATACATGTATTTGGTTTGTAAAAAATGAAATTCTATATGCGTCTAGTTTGAGTGGTTGTCTTCTTTTTTCTTTTTCTTTGTTTTGCAATAAGAGAGAAAAAAGATACCATTTGTGGGAATTTCAGAATCAGTAAAGCTAGTCATTTTAACTCCATTATTGCAGTGTGTTCTGATTTCAATTTCAGTTCAATGAATTAATTGGTCGACCTTGTAGATGCGAAATTATAGGGGTGAGTTCGTTTTGAGACATGCACTTCTACTGAGTCCATTCTCTGTTCTGTTGTGCTTGGGATCTGCTTTCTACTGGTATTTGCAGGTTTGGTTGTGGAAGTTGTTGCTTTCATTTGTAGAAGATCAGATGTTGTTATTAGGAAGGTGATTCTTTATGTCAATGGAAACTTTTTTATCAAGAGAGTTTGAAATTATTGGACGGACTTATTTGGTTCAACAACTAAATGGAGTACCCTTTTGAGATTTTAGAACTGCTGTTGAAATTCATACTGTGTCGGTTTTTAATTTATATGCTTACTGGATGTGAGCCTGCGTAAGCTCGTGATGTTAACCGGCTCCAAGTCTATGAACTGCTTGGAGGAGGTTGACAGTTAAATAGTATTATTTCTTTGATTGATGTTGGTTATACTCCTTAATCCCAAGTTATTTGGTTTTTCCTTTTTACTGCAAAACCACATTTGGCTATGTTGTGGTGTAAGTGTTTGAGCCCGTCCTTTTAATCTTTTCGTTTCCACTTCATGATGCTCAAGTCAGGTCCATGACTCCTTTTTCACCATGTATAATTGTTTTGGCCAATGGTGACACAACAGAAGTAATTAGGTGGAGATTTTAGGTTAATCTCAGAACCAAATCCAAGCATAAAACTTAGGATTTAAAAAACAAGAAAAGACACTCTCTCAGGGGAATTTCCTACAGAAGTTTTATTAGAAATAATAACGTTTCAGGTGCTTAAAACATATGTTAACCCTCCCTTTTATATCCCTAACGTGTTATAGTATATAAGAGTCCTAATTCTAATGTGAAAAGGATTGATTGAAATCATTTTCTAAAGCTAACTTATTTCTTTTCTTGTTGGACAAGAAAACCTTCCTAACTAGGAAACTTAAAATAAAACAGAAACAAGTCCTAACAAATCCTTATCCTAATGGGTATATGACAACATAACATATCCTTATGGATTCAATCCTTTATTAGAAAGAAGTTGGAGTACATTTGAATTCATTTATTTCAAAGAAAAAAACTGGAAGACAAAAGATTAAATGATTTGGTATTTGTTTGATACAATTTGAAGTTTCAAAAAAGGTATGTTATTATAATTATTAAGTTGAATATAATTTATTTATTTACTAGGACTCTTAATATAATAAGTAGTTTTATAAATTCAATTGCCTTAATCATATTAATCTTTTAGTAGATTGGGCTTTTAGGAAACTAAATTTTATAAATGAGAGTAACTTAGGAAGATAATTTTGTAAGGGAAAGTATTGATATATCATTTAATGTAATGGATTTGAATGATGGTGATAATAAGACTCCTATTAATGATGAGGACTTCTTATCAAATGAAAATTATAGTCAATGTGGTTTTAGCGAATATGTCATTGAATAAATTTTTAAGCTTTTCTTTTGTTTCTCTTATCTTTTAATATCACTTATATATGAAGTATATGATAAATTTTATATCTGCAATATAAATATTGAACTTTTAACTATAAGTGTTTTAATTTCGATTTCACTTATACTTTATTGTGTTTCTCAACATGAACTCTTGTTATTTTGCTTATGGACCAATATTATTCTTATTACGATGTTTTGATGAAATTATAACATTTTAAATACTTTTTATTATTTTTAATTTTATATCTATATGAAAGTTAAATGATATTTTCTTATATTAGTTGTGGTTACTATTTATATGACAAGTATATGAAAAATGATATTCATAGGAATAAAAAGATGGTTGTTATATTAAATTTATAATATTATGATTTTTAGGACATAATTAAAATAAAGTTAAAAACTATATAGCACAATATATTGTAGAACTACTTATAATTTTATAAAATTTATAAGTTATGTTTATAATTTTAAAAAGCTATCCAAAATGGTACTCAATATTGAGCAGTATTAATATCTTATTATACAACAACATCAACAACCACCTATTAAAAGCATGCTGAATGTAGGGTCTAGGGAGGTCTAGAAGTACATAGTTTTACCCCCAACTGGTAGAGAGGTTATTTCTGATAGATCATCGATATCTTATTGTACTAAAACTAAATTTAGTTCTAGATCCAGTATGGTATTTGTAATATTGCTGCAACTATTTCCTTCTAATGAAAAGAGTAGTTTTGTTTGGTATCATTCAATTTTTTACTCTTAAAGGTTACAAATATACCATTGATAGCTTTGTTTGAGACATCAATGTGAAATTCAAAAAGTAATTTAAAGTTCGACAATCTTAAAATAGGTTCCAAACTAATTGACTACTTTACTTTTTAAAAGTATTATCATAATGGTCTAACCAACACCATTTTCTCACTTTTTTAGAAAATCTAGGAGAGGTGTAACCTTAAGAGGGTAGCTTTAAATGAATTTTAGTAATAGTTCATAAGTTCAAGGAATGACCATAATTCTAACACCTTTTATAGGGCTAACCACTCAATAATGAATTGCGCTTTATTCGAATCCATTTAAACTTAGTTTTTACTTAATAAGTGTCCTAGAAATTTGATTTCCAACCTTACAAATTCACATTTTCCATCTTGATATACAATTGATCATTCCTTAGTTATTCCAACACTTATTTCAAATGAACCAGATGCTCTTCCAAGGATTTGCTATACACCATAATGTTTTTAAGATACACATTCACAATCTCATCTAGTAAGCAAAAATTTATAAGCACCATATTTGGTCACACATACAGTTTTTAGCTCATTCTTGTTCTTAATTTGAACTTATCAATATCTTAGGTAAAGATCCAACTTTGTGATGGTAGAAACCTTACTCAACATTTCCATCAAATCTTGCACCAAAAAAATATGATACTTATTCTTTATGGTTACTTTGTTTAATGCCTAATAATCAACACATATATGTAAGGTTCCGTTTGCCTTCTTTTATAATACGACATGAATTTCATAAGGAGCTTTAGGGGGTTACACGTACCTTGTTTCTAGCAATTCGCCTAACTATTTTTGTAATTTCGTCAACTTAATTGGGGACATATAATATGGGGCATATATAGAAAGAGTAGCATTAGGTTCCAACTCGATCTAGTGATAAATTGCTATCCTTAGCAGCAACTCTTTTTGGCATTTTAGTTGGCATTGCATCTTGATAAGACTCCAATAATGGGGCAATTGCATGTGGAACTTCCATCACAGTATTTTCCTTAACCTCAATAATGGTAGCAAAGTAATTATGCCCTCCATATTTTAAGCCTTTTTCTATGACCATCACCGAGATGACAAGGGATTTGTTGTTTCTCTCTTTTCTTCAAGGAGTACTACATTTTAAAAAAATATGGAGTTCTTTGTCTATGGATATTGTTCTTCCTAGATGTGGATATACCGTTATTTTGTGTTATCGTAAAAATTTGAGACCAAAGATTAAATTGAAGTTGTCCAACAATATAACTAATGGATATTTGACTATATTTTTACACCAATATTTGATGTATTTTACTTGATATTTTATACTTTTATCATATATTTGGCACTGAATTTGCTTCAAGTGTGTTTATAGGTAATAATTGCCTTCATGGACTTAGAAGGAGAGGAATGCGGAAGAAAACACAACGTAAAACGAAGAATCGACAAATATGAAGGAATGCACGATTGTGTATATTGATTGTGCATTATCCCATGGCTATGCACTTTCGTGATACCCAACAAATTTCAATTATGCACAGTTTGATGCACAGCCATGTAAGAGACCATGCATCGACTGAAAACTTAGAATTACATATAAAAGCGATATTTTGGAGGCAATTAGAGAAGGAGCATACTAGCTGATTCCAAATGTGGAGTTCATCCAAATGGGATGATTTTGTTTTAGAGAAATGGAAAACACAAAGAAATCATTGACAAATCCATCGGAATACAAGATTATACCTCTACATCGCAATAATACTCGATAGAAGACAATTAGGGAGATTTAAAATTATGAATTGTTGTTTTCTATTTTTTTTTCTTTCATTGTATGTTTGATTTCGTGTTTCGATTATATGTAACTAAATGTCCAATAAGTATTTAAGTTAGATGAACCCTATTTTGATACTTTAACATGTGTTGATTTTCTATTAATGCAATTGATTGATTGATTTGATACGTTCCAATTACTTGTTTTTATTTATGTTCTAGTGTTCTGAAATATTAGACTATAATCTGATTTCATAAGTAGCAATTGAGAAATCCTAGGTTTGAATAGATCCATGGTCATTGGAAAGAGCTGATTGCAACCCTAGAGATAGGATGACATAAATCTTCTGGATTAGGGTCAAACCTAATAGAGAGATTCATAAAACGGTATCGTAATCCTATCATATTTAACCTGAGTAATTCAGTTAGAAATCTTATGATTAGTTATTAGTAGACCCAAGGTCAGCTACAAGCATACCATAGGAGTCTCTACGGTCCAATAAATCATCAAAACAATTGCATGATAAAAGGTCAATCTATTAAGGGTTTAGGAGGATTCGAAAGCTAGATACTAATTACTCGATATCGATGATTTCCTAATTCTTCCTGAATTCTCTGTTCAATTTCGTTACTTATTTTCTTTTACTTGCTTAGTTTTATTTTCTTTTAATTAAAAATCTAAAATCAATCCTTACTTAAGATAATAGGCGAAGGATAATTATTAGTATTTATCGTCTTCATGGAACCGACCCGTACTTGCTGATGCTAGCTACAACTACTCTGTGTATTTGCAGTTTATTACATAATTGACTAACTCACAAAATAGGTCAACCAATAACCATCATATTGATTTTTTCAACCCAAACTTTCACATTTATACGCACATTGTAACCTATTCTAACAACATAACCTAATTTTTACATTCGATCTTTTTCAACCAATTTATGCTTTTGCTCACCTTTAAACTGAACTTATATACTATTTATCCATAATAAAGGTGTGCATAACACTTGTAACCATTATCAATGTAATTTCTGCACCATTTATCTAGATTATTAGTACAACAATAAAGTATGAGCAACACTTACCTCACTTAACAATGTGTTCAATAGTTAGAGCAGATACTAATATTGCTACTTCACCCACCATTTCTTCTTCATCCACTGTAACATTTAACTTTTCTAATTTTAGACATTCCTGAGCAAAGTAAGGTGCACTACAAATGAAACAACTAGTGCTTTTGTTGTTCTCATCCATTTCCTTTCGCTCTGCCTCTTTCTTTGTCAATATGCAAATGTTTCCCCTCAAATTTAGGTTTGACATTTTTATTCTTTTTTTTAATCCTTATACTTGGACTAATTAAAGGTCCACATTACCTCTTTATTTTTGTTAGTCACAAATCCACCAACCAATCAACTGAAACAATTACACTTGGTAGATCTTGAACACTTTACCAATGTAACTCAATCTATGCCTAAGTTTGCAATCTAAATAGAAAACTAAAATATTTTTTTCTCTTTTAACATATTTCAATTGCACAGAAGGAATTGCTCATTCGATTCATAAAATCAATACTTCCTATATATTAATATGTTACCTTCCTTGTCTTCAAGTCATTGTCACTTCGGGTTCTTCACCACAATTTGGAATTTCCCACTAAATACATACTAGTTGCATGACCTTGTCTATTTCGAAAACTTCAATTACATCAAAATAAGGGTGCATATCGTAGAGAAAGTTTTTCATTACCTTAGCATCAAAAGCACTATCAAAATGCTTTAAAAATAAGACCTTCAATTTAGACCAATTTGTGCCACTCCCTAAAGTATTATTAATTCTCAGTAGAGTCAGGGCATCTTCCAACACCCTAGCAAGGACCTGAAATCAAGAAAAAGTAGGAACACAAAAACCAAACAATAAAAGAAAAATCAAGGTTTACTGGAAAATGAAATTAGTAACAGTAAATTCCATTAAAAGAAAGAACATTGACATAGTGCCAATTAGAGAGGACACTACTCTCCAATTCCTGACAAGGACCACTAAAATTTTGTTTTAACCAATTCTGTTTCCCCTCCCGTATTTTAAGGATTCCCTTACATACACAATAAGCAACTAATAATAACAAGTTGACAGTTGGATAAGGCATATTTCTTGACACCCCTCCTAAAATAAGTAATATAAATTGGAAGCCTATCAACACTCCGCCCTTTTGAAGACACTTTGTCCTCAAGGTGGAAATCTGGAAATTGGACTTTGATGGCTTCAACTGGCTCCCAAGTAACCTCAAAATCTAGCAACTGCTTCCACTTGATCAAAACTTCAAGTCCCTCAACAAATTTTTGCATTTGTAGCACTTTCTCTGGCTCTACCATCCATTCGAGATCTTATCCCAACTTTAACGACAAAGGTTGCACTTGTTGATGTCCACCTACAACTTTTTCCAGCTGGGAAACATGAAACATCAGGTTGATGTTCTAATTTGTAGACCACAGACCCCACTCTCTCCAGTATTTTAAAGGGTCCAAAATACTTAGGAGCTTTTTCATTCAGATTTCTGGATAAGGAGTGCATTTTGTATGGTCTCATCTTCAAATAAACCATCTCACCAACATCAAAATTCATTTCCCTTTGATGCTTATTCGCTGTGAACTTCATTTTGGATTGTGCATGAGCTAAATGTTGCTTAAGCACTTCCAAAATGTTATCTCTTTCCTGCAACATTAAATCTAAATTAGCAACTTTAGTAGTTTGGTTGCTTACCCTCAATAATGGTGAAGGGTCCTGTCTATACACAACTTTTAAAGGGGTCATGTTGGTTAAGCTATGATGAGTCATATTGTACCAATACTCAGCCAAAGCTAGCTAAGCAATCCATTTGTGTGGCTTTCCACCAACAAAACATCTGAGAAAGTTTCTACATAGCGATTAAGAACCTCAGTTTGCCCATCTGTTTGAGAGTGATAAGCAGTATTGCATTGTAGTTGAGTATGTAACGCCCCAAATTAGGAGTTAGCATATTAAGCAAATTTAGTCCGATTTAGGTTCTGTCTCTTTGACAGTTTGGCATGCATTCATGGCATTTTCCGGATAAGTTGGTTTAGTGACACTTCAGATTGATTCGGACAATATTAAGATAATTTTAGTCATACCCTGCAATTTGATCAACTCTTCCCAAAATAAGCTTAGAAAAATCTTATTTCTATCTGAAACTATAGATCTCGATACCCCATACAACCTCACCACTTCTTTAACAAAGACTCTAACTATTTTTTTGGCATTGAAAAGGTGTCTTAGTGAGATGAAGTGTGCATATTTGCTTAAGTGGTTGGCCACCACTAGGATAGTATCATATCCTTCAGACTTTGGTAATCCCTCTATAAAATCTAGAGAGATATCTTGCCAAACTCTTTGTGGTATAGGAAGAGTCGAAGTAACCTCATGGGTACCATTGCTTGATACTTGTTATGTTGGCAATTTTGACATTCCTCAACATACTTTTTAACTGCTTGTTTCATACCCTCCCAATACACATCACCCTTCAGTCTTTTATAGATTCCTAGAAGATCAGAATGTCCCCCAAAATCTCCATAGTGATATTCATTTAATAAAACTGGAATAAGGTTTGTGCTTTTGGGAATAACAACTCGCCCTTTATACAATAAACAATCATAATTCAATGAATACTTGGGCTAAACATTAATCCCTCCTTTAAGCTCTTTTTTAATGCGACAAAGCTTAGTATTTTTGTCAACTTCTTCTCTAATTTTTTCTTCTTCCAATACTCTAGGCACATTTAAGGCTGAAAATTGGGTGTTTTTTGCTGGTGATATTCTTGACAACACATAAATTGTACTATTCTCCTTTCCCGGATTATAATTTATCTCAAAATCATAACCAAGAAGCTTGGAAACCCATCACTGGTGTTCTAGTTGTACTTGTTGTTCTAGAAAAAAAAATCAATCTTTTTTTTTTATCTACTAGAATGATAAAATGCTTGCCCAACAGATAATGCTGCCACTTTTGTATTGTTAAACCATGACCGTTAATTCTCTTTCATAGACAAATTTGAATCTGCTTCTGAAAGACAAAACTTGACTGAAGTATGTTATAGGCTGCCCTTTTTACATTAATACAACCCCTATTCTGGTCCACGATGCACTTGTCTCAAACAAGAAGGTTTAAGTGAAATCTGGTAATGCTAGAATAGGTATGGAAGTCATGGTTTGTTTTAGCTTTTAAAGCTTCTTCATGCTCATCATTCCATTAAACACGTCTTTCTTCAACTATTGAGTCAAAGGCCAAGTTAATGCTCCATAACTAGTCACAACTCACCTATAATAACCCGTAAGCCCAAGGATTCCCCGGAATTCTCAAATATTAGTAGGAGAGGGCCATTCTAACATCACTCTAATCTTCTCCTTATCAACTTCAACTCCATCTCCTGAAATCCAATGCCCTAGATATTCTGTCCTCCCTTGCCTAAAAACGCACTTCTTGCTATTTAAATGCAACTAGTTATCATCTAATGCAGTGAAAACAAGCCTTAAATGCTCTACATGCATCTTCATATTTCGACTATAAAGTAATATATCATTAAAAAAACACCAATACAAATTTTCTTAAATATGGTCGAAATACATGATTCATGATAAGTTGGAAGGTCGCAAGCGTATTCTTCAAGCCAAACGACATGCCAAAGAACTCATAGAGACCTTCGTGAGTTATGAATGCTATTTTCGGAATATATTCTACTCTTACTCGGATATGATGATAACTCGACTTCAAATCAAGCTTTGTAAACACTGTTGTACAACACAATTCATCCAACCGTTCATCCGCTGTTGAGATAAGGAAACTATTAGGTGCAATCACTTGATTCAAAGCTCTGTAGTCCACACAAAATTGCCAGCTCTCGTCTTTTTCCTTCACCAATAATACCTTGCTGGAAAATGGGCTAGAGGAAGGGCAAATCACCCTTGTAACACACATCTCACATACTAACTTCTAAATTTCATTTTTTGAAAATATGGGTAATGGTACGACTTCACATTCACTGCTGTTGTCCTAGGTTCTAAGCAAATTGAGTGATCAGTAGACGGTTTGGGGGTAGTTTTGACATGGGAGAAAACACTCTTGGAAATTGTCACGAGTGCTTTGACCAAATTTGGAATCTCAATTGTTACTTCTGGGTCTTCTCCAGTGTCTTAGCTACTTGTATCTCCGACCTCTCTTCCATCTTTCCCTTATCATCCCTATTAGAATCTTCATCTGAATCTGTCAACTCCTTATGTTCATTCTCTTCTTCAGTAATCAACACAATGTGAAATTATTTTTTACAAATGTGGCCAGGACTGTACCTCTCATTACACTAGTAACAAAGCCCTTTAACTCTCCTAGCTTGGATTTCTAACCAGCCTCGTTCCTCTTTCAAAATTAATTATGTGTTCATTTTTCAAAACAGGTCGAGTGTAACTTACCTTAAACCCAAGTTGATTTGCAAGCCTATTTTGAGTTGATGTGCATGGGCCTTTACTAGGTCTTACCACCTGTTTTTCTCATCAATCAATTGGGTTGTTTCCATCATCCTTATCAAACCATTATGCTTTAAAACCCTCACCTCAACGTATATGTATGATTTTAGGCCCTTAAAAAATGTGCTTTCCAGCACCTCTTCGGAAAGACCCATAACCATCGCTGAAAGAGCCTCAAAGTCCCGCCAATATTCTAAAACCGACCCTGCTACTTGATCCTCAAGAACCTTTCACACATACTCCCTACTTAGAAGTCTCCAAATTGGCGTAAAATTTGTTGCTTTACCTCTATCCAACTTCTGAAAGGTGTTCGTGCATCCACCCATTTAAAGAAACACTCCACTCTATAAATCCAACCTTCAGGAATCTCTCCATTGAAAATAGGAAAATCTAAGTGATGACCACATCGCCAACTTTTTGTTATTTCAGCTGAATTATTGCCCTTTCTCAATAACGGTGGCTATCGGCTATCGTATTCCATTGTCACTTGGCCCACCCTTTTCCATCGTCACTGAGCCACGTTCATCTAACACCTGTTTTCCCTTTTCCAACGTCTTCATCCAACTATTAACAGTCCTCTGAGTTTCACCTAATGAGGCCACCACCTGTGCTAAGCTCTGGGTGAGGGGATCAATATTTTTATCAATCCTCTCAATGTTTCGATCTACTCGTGCCATATTTGTCTCAATCCTATGTAAACTATTAATCCCACTTCTTAATTCCTCAATTTCTTTCTCTATAGACTCAATCTTTCCTTCCATGTTCTTGGGTGCCATGGATCACGAATCGGATACCAATTTGATAAGGACCTAGAATTAAGCAGAAGTAGGAACACAGAAACCAAACAATAAAGGAAAAATTAAGGTTTATTGGAAAATGAAATCAGTAACAGTAAATTGTTAGGGACAAGTCATCAAACACACGGTAGTGTTGATTGTTGATTTATGAAACACTCAGGTGTGTGGTTCTTTACTTGGAAATTTTGAGGACAAAGACGTGAATAAGCCCATAGATAAATAAAAATAGCTCTTTCATTCGTATAGAAGATTGATACAAGAAGTGCGAGGATATGTTTAAGTTCTGATTTGGCTAGGTTCTGTACGTAGGAAGAACGGCAATGTTATGGGGCCGACTTTGTTATGTACTTGGAAATTGGCTGTCTGTCTGAAATTGAATGGGAGGGAGATGCATCCAAAAAAAAAAAAAAAAAAAAGCTGGGCAACTTCTAGCACTCAACTCGCTCACTCGTCCTGAATGTTTCTGTTTCTCTACCAACTCAAAGAGTCATATTTATAGAAATGAAAGGATCAACATGTTTTTGAATTAAATCACTACAGCATTTCTTGGTAGCAAAAACTTATATTAGGAAAGTGGAAGTTTTAGGCAAGGCAATTCAAAATATCATCCCTGCACATCCGTCTAAGAACTCACATTGTAAACTTTATGTCCTACCAAGATGCGTTGAAACGAAAGCAGAACACTGTCAGTGGTTCCCCTAAAGTGCATTAGCAAAATGAAGATCCTCCAGGATTAGCGAGTGGATTTATATACATGAGCCTGCCTTTAATCTTTCAAGTTAGAAGACTTCATCTTTTCAGTAGCCTACCCTTGTCTTCGAGCTCCTGAATTGTATTATATGCGTCCTACAGGAAAAGAAACAGCAACATTTTAGTCACCATTTCTGCCAGAAAAGCAAAATAAAAAACAAAAATGGCGGTTCATTTAGAGAGCAAAAACCTTTAGCTTCTTTCTCAAATTCTCCTCCTCCTTGTCCCGTCTCTCCCTTTCCTCTGAGAATATATCAATCAGACTCTCTTGCTCCTTGTTCAATTCTTCAACTTTTTCTTGCGCCTCTTGTAGCTGGATCAAAAGAACAAAAAAGCAAATTTAGAAAAAAAGGAAGAAACGAAAGCTTATGCTCAGTCCCACTTTTCTTGGAGGGGGAAGACGGCAAATTATTGCTACGGTAATCACGTCTGAATTTCAATAAATATGAAACTTAAATATCAACAACTATGCATGAAAAAGCTTGATGTATGTAAAAATATATCAAGCACACATAGATTTGGAATGGTCATTAGAGACGCAAAAAAGTCAAGCTTTTACAAGTCAAATACCTTTCTCTCAAGAGTTTTACAGTTCTCGCACTGTAAGACATTCGGCAATTTCCCAGGAATCCCTTCCTTTTTTTTCAACCTACAGGCAAACAGAATTATTGAAGACTGAAAGTGGAGAACATTAATTGAATGAAAAGAAAATTTAATCACCTTTCCTTCAGATCACGGTTCTCTTGTTTCAATTGTTCAATAATATGATCAGACTTGGCAACATCTTGCTCTTTGTCATCAAATTCATCTACCTGTCAAATGAAATTATTCTTTTTGACACAAGTACATAAGGTCATGCTATTAAATGACGAAAAACTCAATGGTTTTTATAATTGGTTGACGTTATAATACTCCGATAATTCCCTTGGATGATATTATAAAGATTATCATACCACCTCAGAGGACCCAAGTGCACCATATCTGAAAGAGCATGAAAATGGCACTAAACTGACTAATTCTAGTGAGAAATTTTTACAAATGTGTGCCAACCTTTGACTGCGAATGTCTGACAGCTTGGTCAGTTCTTTTTCCTCCTGAAATGCTATCTTGCTGTGATCTACTATCTTCCAAGCATGAAGACAACCTAGTTTTACGCAGTCTACTACTCTCAATAGGTTTCTTTTCCTGAGAAGCCTTCAAAGTGCTACCATTTGCTTGTCTTCCAGGAGAAGTGTTGTGTGTATCATTATCACTGTCATCTGCAGCAGATGGGGAAGAAAGTTCATAAGACTTGGTTCCTTTAGATGAAGGTGTTGTCTTTGCTTTATTGTTCCCCTTGCTAGAGTTGAGAGAAGATATCTTCCCACTCATTGTTTTGTGCTTCTTGGATTGGGATGATGTGTGTGGATGATATTCAGGAGATACTCCTGCATAAGCCAAGAAAATTTTGGAGAACTTAAGGCTCATTAGAAAACACTGACGATCACTTGTGTGAGTAACAAAACAGGATATTTCATGTGAGATGAAAATCAGAATACTTGAAGATTCTGGAATATACCTTTGTCTGAAGACTCCTGCCACTGTTTCTTGTTTCTCCTTGGAGCATAGCCAATTTTGTGACAGTAAGAAGACCTGATTAAGTGGGGATTTATAAAAATTACAATTTGGACATTTAAATGAATCAAGTTCCTAAGAGTAATGTACGCCTCAATATCAATTAATACTAGCACAAGATCTAGAGAAAAAGGAACCAAACCAGTAAGTCTTTTGCATTTGGATTAGACGAGCTTCAAGCCTTGCAAGAACTGTTGTGCGTTCAAAACCCTGCTTATCATGAGCTGGTTCAACAAAATTGGCTTCCAACACACCTACCAGCAAAGACAAAATATATCATAAACACATAAGGGTTTTGTTAAGATACAATGAAATTTCATAAAGAAAAGTACCTATAACTCCACGACCATCACTTCCTGCAGCATTCCAAAGCCTCCAAAATGGCTGTAAAAAACAAGTGGTTCATTAAATTTTTATAAAATTAGCTAATAAATTTATATAAACAACCACAATGACCTATGGAATCCTAAATATATTTGTTTTAGAAAACAAGTTTTGTGAAATGATAGGAAGCTATTAAAAAAACCACTACTACAAAACAATCAAACCTTAATGAGACGATTTTTATGATAAACATTGAACCCCTGAACATCAATATGGTGTTTCGCATCCTTCACAAACCCAATGGTTACAACTGCAGCCATCTGAAAATATGGAGATAGAAATAATCAGAAATATATTCGAAAGAGCAAAGATGAGAAGAAAACAGCTGTAGTGAATTACATTTGCATCCTTTGGAACCCCATCGGCACCAGGTTGTGGTCGGTAGGTTATCTCCTGAGACAGCATCATATCATTTACTATATTGTGGTGCTCCACATCTCTTTTACGAAGAATAATTCGAAATCCAGGAGGAAGTCTCAGATAGAGAATAGAGGCATAACTCTGTCAGCAACAAGGTTCAAAAAATCATCATAAGGTCATGTGCCCAAGATAAAGATGATGCGATGAGCTTGGTAATCCAAGTGATGGAAAGCAAGTGAGCAAGAATACTTGCCCTTAGTGAGTGCCTGTAGGTAAGGAAGTGCTTTGAATTGGGAAACTCTGCAGCCATCTGTATTTTGCTCTCATCTCGGTTGACGCCTCTAAGTTGGATATCCTTCCACATCATACAACAAGCATTAAAGAAAACCCTCAAAATGAAGAGCTTGTATTGTTTATTACAAAATATAACAAATTATAAAGGAAAGTCATTGAATATGTACATGATCATCAGCACTGAAATCAAGTTCCAATAATCCTTCATCATCCTCCCAAAGATTGTATATTATTATACGTGTCCCATGATCTGACATCAGATTGAACTATAAGAAGCAAAAAATAACAGGTTAATCACAAATCAAAAAATTACTACTTACAGACATAAGCTATCATGTAACCTTTGTTGCAAAATGAGGAACAAATTGATGGCCATTAGTAAAGTACATGGACTGATAGACACGAAGTCACACACAAGATATAACTCGCATATTCAATTTTATGATCGTATTCCAGTCTGACAACGTCCTTATGCAATCAGGGAATAGGAATAAAAGGGAGAAACTATGTAGGGTGTATCTACACACTTCTTTTCAACAAGCCACATGGAAAGAAGTTAGTATGAAACAGTTGCATGGCCAGCATAATTATTTCTACATGAGGAAATTTCCACTATTTTATTCTTCCAGTACAACCACTAAATCAGTGTCTGGACTAGCTATTTGATCATCTATGTGTTGACTAAATTCAAACTCCATGCTTAGTCTAATGACTAGAAAGTAAGATATCATAAGGAATGTTAATCTGATTAACATTAATCCCAATTCCACAAATTCCAACATTGTATGATGATGTCAAAGGCCACAGACTTGCTGAATACTCTAAGCATCAACCTTTACGTGCATGAAGATAGTTAGAAATTTAACAGAAGCAATGATGTCATAAAAGCATGATCATTAGTCATCAAGTTGCATTTATAGCAAGAAGAAGAAGATATGCAGCTATTTCAGCATTTTGTTGTAGCCATTTAATGCTAAGAATCACCTGGCAAAGAAGGTCAGCCTCACTATAGAATGGAGACCATTGAACTATTGTTTCTACATTTCTATTCCAATCATCAGCAGAAAGTCGCAACATTTTGTTCCATCCCCTCCCTTCTTTCTCATAGTCGAGCTTTTCATATAAATTTCAACAAGCAAAAGATTAGAACGACAGGACATTAATATAAGTCTGCAATAATAAGTTTTCAAAAAGTAAACATGGAATTCACATTTTATGTGGACCATTGGAAAACATCCTGTCTTACTTGTAAGTTAGATAACCATGATCCAAAATGCGCCCATATAGGTGGCAATGAATGACAGAATTACTTGAAGATGCCATGGCATAAATGAAACAATAAATGCATATGAGATAATTAAAGCTACAACAACGATGAAAGGATTACTAAAATTTTTTCAGAAACTATATTGTAATTAATGCCCCATAAGCAGAGGTCCTACAATTATTTTTCCAGTGAAAGTAAATGTGATTCGCAGCTATAGTTTGTTACCAGTTTTCTATACCTCAAAATGTTAAAGCTGCTAAAGAAATGGAAAGAATGTGCATCAAGCATTGAAAATTTTGGCAAAAAGAGAGTTTTGTCAAACAAAACTTCTTCTTTATAGACAGACAGACATGAATCAGAGAACATAGATTGATGATCATAAGTTCTTTTGGTACTTATTAGATACATGGAGTATTACCATGGGAACCACAATATCCTCCTTCCCAGTGCTCCTCAGAAAAGTGTATGATAGCAATCCGATACTCTGCGTAGGCCTAAATTCAAAAGCAAGGCTATTAGTGGCATTTGGTTGATAAAAATAATAGAAAAGTCAATCAGGCATTTAACCACCTCCAATGTAATTTTTAAAAGGATCAAAGCTATAACAGAATTGCCTAATCATCAGACACAATGACCAGGATCAAAGCTATAATAGAAATGTCTCATTGATGGACCCAATGACGAAGTCATTGTGTCCTTCAGGTTCTAGCACCTTATGAGTAATACTTCCTGTTGGCTAAGAAAGTGACAATGACAAGTACTTGTAATTATTAAGCAAACCGAGGAAAAAACCTTTGTCCATCTTTTCCACAACAACGTGAGAACACAATGACATCTGCTCCCAACCTCATGGTACTTGTTTTGAATCCATTGCCATCTGGTGACAAGAGTGAACAAGTAAACAAACATGTAAAACAAGCAATAAAAGCTCAGAAAGAGTCACTCCACAGATATAGTTCTTTACACTGCCCAATGGTGTTAGCTTCTTTGCTTTTTGCAGAATACCCCAACGACATGCAATGCCGTATTTTATCTGGACCCATTCCACCCCCATTATCTGCAAAATAATAATCATAATAATAAAATAATAATAATATATCAGGCCGAATATAATTAATTGGAGAGCTGCTTGAAACCAGCACCAAAAAGATAGCATTACTGGTGTTAGGAATAGAAAATTCAAAATCTACAAAACTTCACCTTCAATCAACAACATTTTGCTACCATCCTTCTTACTAGTAATCATGTCGATATTTACATACGTAGCTCCATTGCACACCTGGCATCAAATTAATAAACCATCCTATAATTCACCAGCAAGATAACAAAAAGTTGTTCCAAAGGAGTACCTCATCCAATGAGTTGTCTAAAAGTTCAGCAAAAGCTGCAAAATCAAAGCACCATATAGGTTAATGAACTAAAAACTCATAAGAAACAACGTCCAATATTTTGCTATCAAATTATACAATCAGAGAGGTAGACTACAAATTTTTACCGCCAAGGGCCCATTTATGACTGGTTGCATTTGAATGCAGAAACTTGGGATGAACTCTGACATGATCCATGCCGCCTGTAGATTGTTAAAAAACAAGAAAGCACGGTCATTGAACTTTGCAAAATAAGAAAACCCCAATGCAAGACTTCAGATCTAGAAAACACACCGAATTACATAGAATGTGAATTTATAGAGAATGCTAAAAGCAAAAGAATAGGATTTCTTAAGGGAAAGTAGTAGAAGCTCGCATTACTAAGAAAGAAGGTCAAATCCTGGTAGATATAAGTGACGGGGGATTTGTATATAATTTCTACAAGATAAAGCCTTCCCAGTTCACATAAACCATGTAACAAGACAAAACTAAAGGAAACCCACGAATCTCTAATGCTTGTTTGGATAGAAAATAGTTGCCAATTCTGGCATAACTTGACTGACGCGGAAGGGGAAAAAAAAAAAACAACGTGACTCTTTTAATTCCCATGCAAACGGGAAGTTAGTTTCTTGAGATATTGAATTTAACAATTAAAGTCTCAATTAAGCTTCACATGCCAAATATGGGGAAAGAAAAGATTTTTACCGGAATTTAAACCCCAATCACCAGAAGGAGCACCCTCGTAGTCACCAGCTTTCCAGAACTGCTTACAACCCTGACCCACCAAACTCACACTCCCATTGTCCAGTGGCCGCGGCAATGGTGCCAGGAACCCTACCGGCAACACGACTCCCAGCTCGTCCAGTTTCCTTCTCTTCTTCTTCGAACCTCCTTCGCCGGAGAAAGAATCTTCGTCGAAGAAGCCGCCGACGATCTGGTCGGGATCGGAGTCCGAGTCTGAACTGCTGCTGCTACAGCTGCTATCACTAAGCTCAATAACGGAAAAATTGCCTTTCGCAGCGGCGCCGGCGCCGGTGCCGAGAACCGGTCGTGACATTCCCGATGCTTCGAGAACCTCTTCCTTAACTTTAACGTCCATAGCGCACTATCACAAAACAACAGAAACAGAATCGACGTATATAGCTTCCGAGATCTGAAGTACTGATCGGAATAACCAACCGTCGTCGGCGTAGGAGCCCGTCGGATTTCACCGTAACAAAATTTGTTTCTATCTGTCTACTTGTTTCTATCTGTCTACTCTCGCCTTTTTCTCCTTTTCTTGTCAATGTCGGATATAAGTACGAAGCTGACGTGGTTCGAAGCATAAATAGAAGGCGGTTGGAGCGTGCAGGTCACGCTCAACGGCGCACTGCGCGAGGCCACTAGGTATTTGAGACGTGTCCTAATGAAACGTCGTGTCCTAATGGAGCGTCTGATTTAAGTCTTAAATCATAATTCTGCTAAACGTTGCCGTCTCAATCACCCAGAACCATGCAAAAAAAATTATGGATCCCACTTGTTTTAACAGAATTTCGATTGAAGATAGTTCACAGACATAAACGAAGATGGTTAAATGTTCTTAGATCGATCACATTCCTGATTGTTATTATTTTGGAATGTCAGTTAATTATGGTGAAATTTATTATTAATATACTTGCACCAAAAGATAATTTTATAATTTTAGTTAAACTCAATTAAATAATTAGTTAAAAATGTTAAATAACCTACTATATTTTGAGATCTTGAATGATGCAGCAGGTAATATATACAAACTTTAAAAGATAAAGACTGAAGTAGAATTTTTCATAGATATGAATGTATCATTATAAATAGAAGTAATCTCTTATCTTATTAGTTAGTATGTAGATAAATCCTATCAGATAAAGTAGATAGGGATATTATGTCTCTTATCTTATTAGTTAGTATGTAGATAAATCCTATCAGATAGAGTAGATAGGGATATTATCTTATTAGATAATATGATTGTGATGTAATCTAATTAGGATAAAATGTGATCTGGTTAGTTCAGTTTAATTAAGATTCTAAATTGTAAGCCATAAAAGCTTAAAAATAGCTCATTAAAGCCTTGCTTCATATATGAGATAATGAGTGTGACTGCCCAAAAGTAAGGAAAAACAGAAAGAAGGCAGAGAGAATTAGATTTTCATTATTGTTTGATTGTTTTTGGAACTGATTTAAGAGTTTGTTGATTGTGATATCAATTAGTTTTAATCCTGAAATTTTGTGAGGAAAATTATTCTAAGGGTGAAAGATCAACTTTTCATGTAAATCCTTATTGAGTTTAGTGGATTTAATTGTCGGTTTGTCCCGTTATTTTTCCCCCTACATTGGAGGGTTTTTTCAAGTTAAATCTTAGTGTTTGTTTCATCATTAGTTTCTCATTCTCATATTTTTATGCTGCTGCAACTTGAAGAGTTATTTCTTGTTAGTTGTGATGTATATAAATCCTATCAAATAGAGTCCTATTTAGATAGGGATGTTATCTTATTGGATAATGTGATATAATTTGATTAGGATAAGATGTGATCTAATTAGTTTAGTTTAATTAAGATTCTAAAATCTGAATTGTAAGCCAGATAAGCCTATCAATAGCTCATTAGAGCCTTGCTCCATATATGAGATAAAGAGAGCAAGTACAATGTCTAAAGTGAGTAAAACAAAGAGAGGGCAAAAAGAGTTAGATTCTTATCCTTATTTGATTGTTTTTGGGATTAGTTTAAGCATTTGTTGATTGTAACATCAACTTTGATTTCAATCCTAAAACTTCGTGAGACAAATTGTTATTGGGGGAAGGTTGAGAGATCAACTATTCTTGTAAATCCTTATTAAGTTTAGTGATTTTATTTGTTGGTTTGTCTCGTAGTTTTTTCCCCTCTATATTAGAAGCTTTTCCATGTTAAATCTTAATGTTTGTTTCATTATTAATTTTTCATTCTCATATTTTTCTACTATTACAACTTGAATAATATTTGGTTGTTCTTTTAAAAAGCTATGTATTTCTCTCCAAACAAAAAGCAAGATGACAAGTGATGATAAATTATCACATATTTTTATCTCTTTTACATTAAGTTTTTTTTAATTATTTTAAATTTATTTGGCTTATAAACTATGTTATGGGTTTGACATGGCTACCAGACTTTGTGAATTAATTGAAGAGAAAAATAAGAAATTTAACATTTTATGTGGTATTTTGCTATTTAGAATTGAAATGTGGGCTTCATCAAAAGTTAAAGTACACATTAAAAAAGGTGTTATGGGAAAAAATCTCAGTTTGTTTAGGGCTTGAAATAGAGTTGTAAAATTGAAGTTAAAACATTGAACAAATGTTATATTAAAATAGGCTTATCTTGACCTGTTAATATCATAATTGAGCAGTTTAAAAGCCCACATTCATCATACACTTCTAATGCTATGCTATTATGTTTATGAAGAAGAACCTTAAGCTAAAAATGATTGTTTTTATCATAAGATGGAGAAGGAGCTTTGTTTCAATTTGACAAATTCAAGAAAGCTGAATTAGTGAGAAGGATAGATCTTCTCAATAAGCAACATCTAATCTCTTAAAACTTATCCTTGATATCAAATCATAAGGGCTACTATTTTCAAACTAAATAGGAGGATTAGTTCTTTTAGAGGCCAATAGTAGGCTTCACATAAAGAAAATAATAAATAGTCAATATACCCAATTTGAATTCACTCATAGACTTTGATGAAGTGGACACAATTAAATCAACGATAAATAGAGAGTGCAAAGGTAGTGTGGATTCTTGTGTCAACATCTTAGTTGTTGTAGCTCACAATTTTGTATCCATATTAGGTGGTTACTTTATCTATTTTCTAATGATTTGAAAATCAAACCAGAAGTTCAACTAGTAAGACAATATATTTAAGGTTTAAAAGGTTCAGTTGATATTAGACCGTTATAAAATGGATAAAGATTAAATAAGATTAAAGAAATTAAAATATGAAGGAAAGAGATTATCGTTAACCATAAAAATTTAAAGTTTAATTGAAAAATAGATTGTTAAATAAAAATTAATTGATTTATTTTAGTTTATAAGAACTTATTATTTTACAAAAATCAACCAATTAGTTAATAAACTAGTCAGTATTTAACAATAAGAGTTATTAAAATAAATCAAACAAAAAAATTAAAAATCAAATTGAAAAGTTAATCAGTTTAAGATTTTTATGGTTGAATTGACCAAACTAGTTAGATTTTTTAATCATTACTCTTTTCTTTCAACAACTTCTTAATATAAATAATTGATTTCTTTTTTATTTTTCAATCTAAAGGGAATAAGAACCATCTCCATTATCTGTTGTGAGAAGTAACACTTGCCATTGTAATCCTTTCATGATCAAGTTCTTCTTCATCCTTATTCAAATTTTATGTTAATCTGTAATTAACATAGAATAACAAGCAAAGTGGATTAATCGAATTAGCTTGTCTTTCACTTTAATTTACATGGTGGAATAAGATAAGTAAAATCATTCAAACTGGAATAAATTTTATAAACTAACTACTTATGCTATTGTCAGGTAAAATAAAATTATAATTTACTAGTGAGTTTGTCTTATGATAAGAAGTTGATTAGAAAGCTTCATTTGATTAATTTAATTTTGATTTTATAGATTTCTCTTAGCTTCGAGGAATATTGAGATGTTTGATTGAATTGAAAGAATAATTATTTCACTTTTACGATTAACTGATTTATAAGAATAGATGTTTAGCCATAAAACTAAGTAATGAAATTTTAATTGACCCTAAATAATTTCTAGAATTTATTGCTTAAAATTTTAATTAAAAACTCCTTGTTCCTTTAATTTTAGTACCTTTTAGAAATACTTAGTGAACTTTCCCTTAGGTTTGACTTGGTTATTATTGTATTTTTACAAAAAGAATTCTTTAGAGGTTTCGAATACCAACTAAAATTTTGGCATTATTATCAGAGAAATTTTTATATAAATTTCCTTTAATAGTGAATTGATTTATCTTAAGATCATTTGGTATATGTGAACTAGTTTTTGATCCAAAGATTGAGAAGACCACAAAAGCAAATAGGAAGGAAAAAAGGCAAAAGTATAACTTATCAATTTTCACGTCTTTTGAGTAGTGATTATGAAAATGAAAGAAAAGAAGTTTTCAAAGAAGAAACGGTGGAACAAATGATGTTAATGGAGTTAGTAACATATAATATAAACCAATAACTATTGTGAATCAAATTTTGAATATAGTTTTTTAGTTAAGATTAGGGTTGATTCACCTATTACCTATTTTTTGTTGCCTTGTAAGTGAGGATCCATATAAGCACTTGAAGAAGTTCTATGTCATTTGTTAAACCATAAAGTTGCAAGGAGTAATAAAGGAACAAATAAAATTAAGAGTTTCCCCGTTCTTGTTAGCAAGCAAAAAAGATTGACTATACTACTATGACTATACTACTATAATAAATAAAATGGAGGCTAATGTAAGCAGAGGAGCTATTATAAACAAGACTTCTATAGAACGAAGAAAGATAGATGTAAGCAGAGGAGCTATTATAAAAAAAAGACTTCTATAGAAGCAAAAGATTTAAATAAAATGGAGGCCAAAGTAAGAAAACTACTATTTAAAGCAAAATTAGCCCCAAATAGAATGCTAGTGCTATGACTCTTCGAAAGTGTAGATTGCCCCGTTGAACTCAATAATATATGAGAAAAACAAAAAGGAAGCCGAACTAACAACTTTAGATGCACTAACTGAAGAGCTAATTCTTAAACATGCATTTCCCAATTCAAAAATTTTGATTGCACCTCTATTTCCTAATAAGTTGTCGAAAACAAAGATGGAAGAAGCAAAGAAAGAAATTTTATAAATGTTTCAAAAAGTTGAAGTTAATATTTCATTATTGGATACAATTAAGGAAATTTAATGATATGACAAATTTCTTCGGGAGTTAGACACTAGGAAAAAGTGGGAAGATTAGAGTAAAAGAGAATGCATTAGCCATCATTCGAAGAAAATTACCTAAGAAATGCGAAGTTTTAAATATGTTCACTACTATATATGATTGGCAATCAAAAGGGGGAATGGTCTATGCTCAACCATAAAGCACTTGTTAATGTTATACCACCTTCAATTTATAAGGTTTTGAATTTACAACCTTTAAAAGAAATAGGGGCAATCATTCAGTTAGAGGATAGGTCTAATTTTGCATCATGAAGGCATTACTGAGGATGTTTTAGTTAGATTCAATGAACTAATATTTCCTCCAAAATTTTACAGCATTGACATGGGTGATGAGTTTTTGTCAAATTCAACTAATATGTTGTTAGGCAAATAATTCATGAAATGCTACCGCAGATAAAGATCATCTCGCAATCCCTACCATTCGATAAAATGCTAGAAAGACTAGCTAATAAGTCATTTTTCTATTTTTTAAATAGGTGATTTTCTAGTTATTAGCAAATAGTTATAACTTAAGAAGACTAGGAAAAGACGATTTTCACTTATACATTTGGGACCTTACTGACATATGCCTTTTGAATTGTTCAATGCCCTAGGTACGTTATAAAGATAATTTCCACTTATTTAATTGAAAATTGCACTGCAATTTTTATAGATGGCTTTACTATTTTTGAAAATTCTTTTGATTAATGTGTACATAACTTGGCTAAAGTTGTAAAGTGTTGAATAAACTTGGTTCTAAATTATGAACAATTCCATGTTATAGTCCAACAAGGAATAGTTTTTGGGTTATATAGTTTTAGCTAGAGGTATTAAGGTTGACAAGGCTAAGGATGATTTTTTTTCAAGCTTAACATACCCTACTAATCTAAAAGAAAATTGTCTTTTTTTTGTTCATGCAGATTTTTATAAGTGATTCACCAAAGATTTCTCAAATTACACAACCATTATCAAAGATATTGGCAAAAGACGTGCCATTTGACTTTCAAAAAGATTATCGAGCTACTAAATTTTGCACCATTTATATTACCACCAAATTATGATATTTCCTATGAAATTATTTACGATGTAAATAAGTAAGTTGTAGGAGATATACTAGGACAAAGAAATTAGAAAGAATAATCATTTCATTTACAATATGTCAAGGACTCTAAATTTATGCTCAATGCAATTGTTCAACCATAAAAAGGAGTGTTTAGCTATTGTGTTTACTTTAGAAAATTTTAAATCATATTTATTAGGACCTAAAGTGACCATTTTTTGGATCATACAACCCTCAAATACTTATTGGTAAAAGGAATCTAAATCGAGACTCATCCATTGGATTCTTTTATTGCAATAATTCGACTTAGATATCAAGGATCAAGTAGGAGCTAACAATTTTTTAGTAGAACCAATAGCTATTCTTGATTTTTTCTTGCTTTTTATTGCATGAAAGTAGTATACATGTGCTTAACCTTGAGAAACGGGGCGAAAATGAGCCCGGGAGAGAAAAAAATTGGCGTTAAACTTGCCAAAAATCGCCATTTTTTGGTGAGGGTGACGGAGACGTCGGGCACCTGTGCCATACGTGCCCAACGGGCTCATAGGGCGGTACTTCTCGCATATGCGTTGCACTCACCAAACACACGGTTGACACGTTGGTGGACAGTGTCGTGTGTCCAACGCACGCACTAATTGATAATAGTGGGTGGGTGCACGTCTAACACATACAACGCACGCACCAAACAATGTTGAGGCACGTCGCTAGGCGGCACGTGTGATCTCCACTCACGGTTGACATCATTGCTAACGTCAACGCTACAGTATGCTGATGCACTGTTGACGTCTGTAGCTACAGTATTTAAAAAAAACACAAAATTTTCAAATTTGTCGTAAGGGTACCTCGGGATATTTTGGGTCAGTTTTCGAGTATGAGAAATTTATGAAGTGAAATTTTCTATTTTTCTAGATTTATTACATTAGTAATAAATTAAAGTTTAAATATAGGAAAAGGAATTAAGGCATTCTGAATCCGATTTTGAGTGAATCTTCACGATTCAGACATCACTTGAGAGAGATATTTCAAGTTTTCGTATCTCGGGTCTCATGTTCAGTGTTCGAGTTCACATGATAGTTACTCAAAAAAGGAATTGAGACATTTTAAAGCTATTTTTGAGTGAATTTCGTGCAACGAACTTGCCATAAGAGAGATACATGAGGTTCTCGTGTCTCGGGTGATCGATTCAGTGTTCGATGATGCACGATAGTCGCTTTTCTAAGATTTTTCCTTTACAAAAGTCTTAAATGAAGTTTTCAGATAATGTCTTCAGCACGAGTGTTTAAGAATGAGACTGTGCATTAGAGTTTTTTTTCATTTATTGATGTTACATTATCATATACCATATGCATATAAAGAAAGTGAGGATAACATAAAGATGTATCCCTTGTGTTTGTGGACTTTTTGAGTGCTGATGAGGATGTAGTCACCACAGTGGTCGTTTGAGTCAGTATTTTGGATTGTTCTGCTTACTCGTTAAGGGATGTCTCTGGCCTCATGTTTAGTTATTATGCCCACAGGTGTTGACTTTACATGAGATTTTGAGATGTGCATAAAGGCATTAGATAGAGGAAAGTCGTTGCTTGAATGATCTATTCACCCACATGTGGTAGTGTCGTGAGAGTTGATGGTTTGCACTCTGCTCGCATTTATGTGGAGGTCTAGTTGCATATATTATGTATTCATCCCACAGGTGTTTCATAATATGTGTAAATGGATTCTTAGAAAAGATACTGTTTAATGGCTTTGAGTATCGATGTTTTTCTCCATTTGTGTTGATATAATCAATGTTATTTTACAATCACCTTTTTGGTCAACAAAATCAGTGCCACCATTGAAAACCTTGACTGGTTTCAATACAAAGAAGTGGACGGAGGATGTATTGAATGCTATGTAGATAGCTGAGGTTGATATAACTATGCGAACGGATAGGCCATCTCCACCCATATCCATGAGCTCGAGAGTTCATAAAGCAGCCTATGAAGCCTGGGATTGGTCTAACAAATTATGTCTGTTAAGTGGACTTCCGAACACAGACATAGAGAATGAGTTTCTTGGTAATGTCTCCTAGAAGTACATAGTCTCACCTAATATTGAGACAAGTGCCTTGATGAAAGAATTATTCTCTATAAGGTATACAGGAAAAGGGGGAGTAATGAAGTACGTATTGAGAATGATTCATCTTCATAGTAGACTGAAGATGCTAAACATTCCTCTTCCTGATGTCTTTATTGTTCATCAGACTCTGAATACACTCCCTTTAGAGTTTAGTAATATGGTGATGACATATTACTCGCTGGATGAGGAATGGGACTTCATCACTTTGATAGCCCATTGCATTACTGAGGAGGAGAAACTCAAGTTTGCTACTCCTACAGCCCTCAAAGAAACTAAAGGGAAGGCAAAGATGAAGCCCGCTAAGTTCAAAGGTAGAAAGTTCAAATCTTCTCCACATATTGATGTTGGTCAAAACAATGCTGGTAAAGGTCTGCATGACATAAAGAAGCCAGTAGTATAAGGCTTGGAAGGAAAGACTGTGACCATTAGGTAGTCAAACCAGTGCTGCTAAAGATCCGTATGACATAAAGAAGCTAGCAATATAATGCCTATAAGAAAAGACTGTGACCATCAGGTAACTCCTGGGTTTATCAATTTATGAATCTAATCTGTGATAGTTGAATTAAGTATTTGGTGACTATATAGTGGAGCATCTGATCAAGGTGCTTCTATGATGCAGGGTTCATATCCAAGATAAAGCAAAATAAAGGGAACGAGAAACTGGTGGTTCACAACAATAAAGAAGTAGAAGTAATATCTATGGGGATGTATCAACTGAACCTTGTTGTAAGGTTCATTTGGGTTTTACATGCCACATTTTATATGTGATCTTTTCATCAAATTTGGATAAAAAGGGTTAATGTTTTGTATTTAATGCTCCTATTGTACAGTTGTTGTTTAATGCAAAACATAATGGTACAACTTTCTTATCATATGGTTTCTATAGAATGTTTCTTACGCCGAATTAGATATATGTTTCTTCGTATCTTGCTAAATAAGTTATGAAATAAAGAACCCTGATGAATGAGAAGTCATGCATGGTGTGGCATAAAAGTTTAAATCACATTTCCAGAGCTAGGGTTGAAATATTGATCAAGGAAAGCATTTCTCAATTCTAGATTATGATGATTTAGGAAAATGTGCTAACTGTTGTAGGGGTAAATTGACTAATAAGGATGTTGAGGTCAAATCATGCTTTTGACTTATTGAGTCTGATACAAAAAGATATCGATAGACCCTATATAATTGCATTGTGCAATTATAAATGTATTCTAACATTTGTTGATGATTATTCCCATTATAGTTATGTGTTCTTACTTAAAGGTTGAAGGTTGAGAACCAATTAGGAAAATTCATCAAGATAGTCAGAATTGACCGTGGAGGAGAATATCATGGCAAACATGGTGTTTCAAGACTTTAAAAGGTTCGTTTTTCGAATATTTGGAATCAGTTGGAATAGTGACTTAATTCACTATGCCGAGTAGTTCTGAGCAAAATGGTGTATTGTCGAAAGGCATAATTGCACCCTAAAGGACTCGAAGAAGTATACAGAACAGGGCTATTCTACCTGATTATCTAGAAGTTTGGAAAACAGCCTTACACACATTCATGTATGGGGTTGCCCAACTGAGGTAGTATAATCCTTATAAAGAAAGATTGCATGCTCGTTCCGCTTATTGTTATTTAGTAAGATATCTCGACAATTTTAAGGCTACAACTTTTACTGTATAGAAAGTAGGACCAAAATAGTGAAATCATAAACAGCTAAGATTTTGGAATACAATGTCTATGATGATGGTGGGCTCTTTGACCCTTCGGATGATAGTAGGGCGAATACTATAGTTATTATGTACCAGCTACTCATACAATTAGATCCAGTAGATCTAGGTTTTTATACCATGCCTATATAGGAACAAGAATCCATACCTGTACACACAGTGGTTCCTAGGGGTACAAGATCTAATATAGTTAGGTAAATCCATCAGAGTGAGACGACCTGCTATCCCATATAATTACATAGTCTATTAGGTGTACATGACTATGATATTAGACATGTTTTGAATCTAGTTAGTTTTATAGAAGTTGTTTCTTTACCCAATGAAAATGTGTGGTGGGATGTAATGAATGACGAGATGCAATCCATGAAGCATAGTAAGGTTTGGAAGTCAGTTGATTAATAGCGGAACTACAAACTTGCCAGTTGTAAATGAATATTAGACCTAAATAATTTCAGGATAAAGTTTAGCAGTTTATGGGCACGCTCAGTTGCCTAATGGTTCACTCAAGGAGAAAGGTTGACTTTATGTTACCTTTTCTCTCATATCCTCGTAGGATACATTTTGAGTGATTAAGGCAATTGTAGCTCATGATGATATAGAGTTACATCATATGGCTGTCAAAATTGCTTTCCTGAGTAAAGACCTTTATAAAGAGGTCTATATGGTACAACCTGAAGGATTTCAAGATCCAAATGGAACTGACATGATTTACGCATTATGCAGATCAATATATGGTTTACATCAAACATTCCGAAAGTGATACCTTATAGTTGATGAAGTTATGACCTCTTTCAGCTTTATGAAAAATAAAGTTAAAAGATGCTTGTACTATAAGGCCAAGGGGAGTAAAATCATCGTCATATTACTGCATGTGGATGATATATTGCTCACGTCAAATTACTTGACCATGTTGTATAAGGTTAAGAAACTTTTGGTCAAGAACTTTGACATGAAGGACTTTGGCGTAACATCTTTTGTCCTAAGTTGTGACGCCTTAATAATCCCTAGGAAGATATGTGGATGCCACACAAGACAGTACAAACAAACCAAAACATTTCGCGAAAGCATAGCATTCAAAAATATACATTTCCAAAACATACGAAACATTTCACACATGCATTTCTAGAATTTCAACAAACATACTATACATATCATAATTTTAGAAACCAGCCTGAATTAAGGTTATTACAAAACTTCAAATAAAATCCAAAGTTATTTGCAAGCCCAAAATAACTCAAAAACACATTTTTGAGCAGCGCAAAACTCAAACTTCTTTGGCCAATCCAGTTGACTTGTCCCATCGCTTAAGTCCTTCTCTCTGAACCTACATGGGGTAAATCCACCGTGCTAAGCATATAGCTTAGTGAGTAATAACTAATCTATACATAAACTGACAAATCATCACACTGGATCATTTAACAGCATTAACATGCATTCAAAGATTTCTTTAACAGTAAGTTAGGCAGAAAACATTTCAGAACGAAGTTTTATAAATAATAGATTGCATAACATAAGAAGCTATAAATCCTTCAGAATCAGAACATAATTTAGTTTATGAAAAAATCAAACAGATATTAGAGTACAAAATTAGATAACTACTAAATCCATTTACAAAAGTGGGTAACGAGACTTACACAGAAGAGACCGAAGTCTTGACATTGAAGTGTCACAGAAGAGACCGGAGTCTCAACACCGAAGTGTCGCTAACAGGAGACGCCGAAGTGTCAATAACAGAAGACACTGAAGTGTCGATAACAGAAGACACCGAAGTATCACAGAAGCAGCTGCAGACCCTTCTAGGCATGCCTATTTACCCACAACAAGGACTTAACAGATTCAAAAACAGAAATGTCTGAAATTCAATTTACATATCAATCAATGTTTTCATACTATGTATTTAAGCATATCATATACTTACAGCTTTGCAAATCATTCAATGTTCTAAATCAACAGCAAACAAAACAGTCAAAGCAAAATTATCAAAATTGACCATGTAAATTACTTACAAAAATTACTATCTAAATTACTTACAAAAGCTCCCTATTATTTTATTGCCTCGAAGTCTCGACAATATCTGGAATCGGTCGCTCTAAGAGTTCCTCTAAAACATTTAATACAAACATATATCACTATTGTGCATGAATATGAAATCATTTATGCACATTCATGTATACTAAATATGTATGATGCATGTTCATGATAAATTCCCAGGTTTCTAATCCTTACTCTTGTCACATTATCAATCATGTGAAACCATACT
>JANIHZ010000006.1:67592039-67602210 GCA_027478365.1 Erythroxylum rufum | reverse complement strand
TAAATTTTCAACTCTAAAATAATTCACCAAAAATTTCTAAAATACTCGAAATGTACGAAAATTGCCAAATCATAAATCCATAATTTTCATTTATAAACCAATTTACCCTGAAAATGTCATGAATGCATATACAATTATTGTATGTGTCCAAAATTCTTATACACAAATAAGCAAATATTCAAATATGCGATGCATAAAATGGATTAAATTTCCTTAATATTCTAACCCCTAATATGGGGCGTTACAGTACATGTGTCAAGAGTTGATAACCAAATGAGTGTGCACACATCAACAGTTGATAGCACTAAATTCGATAGTTACATTCGAGATGCAATTGGTATGATCGATACCTACCGGTTGAACTAAGGTGACTTGTTGGGCAAACCTAAGGTCATTCTTAGGGATATTGGATATCGACCTACTAGGAGAATTTCTCTACGAGTTCACTCAGATTTATATTAAGGGTTATGAATTTGTGAAAATAGTGGGAGCTATAATGCGTGTTATTAAAGTCCTTATAGACGTGCATTTAAGTACATTCTAATTTTTTTCTTTTTGACGAGAGGTTGCTATTGCCCGAGTCAACACCATAAGTACTAGTGTGAATATAAGATCATTGATGGAAGCTAACAAGTTGACTGAACCAAACTTCTTTGACTAGCTCAAGAACTTGAGAATAATTCTCAAGTCTGAGAAGCTTAGTTATGTCTTGGAAGAGCCACTTCCCGATCCTACTATTATTGATGCCTCTGATGATGATCAGAGGACATATAGAAAGCATCTCGATGATAGCGAGATGGCTAGTTGTATTATACTAGCCACTATGTCATCGAAGTTGTAAAATCAGCAAAAGGCTATGGATGCTCATATCATAATCTATCATCTTAGGGAGCTCTTCGTGATTACTATTCCGCTCTATGATGGTTGAGGGGACATCTCCAGTGCAGTATGCACTAAAGATGAATGGCTATATCGAGCAGTTGGCCTCCTGTTTTGTTTTGGATTATGAATTAAGTATTGACTTAATTCTGATGGGTTTAACCAATAGTTACCCACAATTTGTACTTAACTATCGAATGAACAATATATCTAGCATAATTCTTAAGCTGGTCAACATACTCAAAGCCGTTGATTCATCTGTCCGCAAAGACAAGGTTGTGATGCTAGTGGACTCTTCTAGTTTGAAGAAAAAGAGCCAAAAGAAGAAGAAGTCCGCATGGCCTAAGGAAGGTGTCAAGAAAGCAAAGAAGACTGCCTCGAAGGGAACTTACTTCCACTATGGCAAGGATGGCCACTGGAAGAGAAACTGCAAGGTATCTAATACCCATATGTTGTTATCAAAAATAGTATGAATATTAATATCATAAATCCCTAAAGTAGAAGAAGGCATCTAATGCCCCATCTACTTTAGGTATTTATGTTATTAATATTCATACTATTTCTGATAACAATATATGGGTATTAGATACCCATTATGGCTCACACATTTATATTGACATGCAGGGCCTTAGAAACAGTAGACAACTTAACGAGATAGAGTCAGATTTGCAAGTAGGCAATGGAGCAAGAGTTGCTGCATTAGTTGTAGGCATATATGTATTAACGCTCCCTAGTGGCTTGTATTAGAATTGGACAATTGTTTTTATGTACATGCTTTGACTAAAAATGTACTGTCTATTTCTAGTCTTAATAAAGCTGGATTTCATTTAAATTTCAGTAACAATGGTTGTTCAATTTATTTGAATGGAATGTTATATGCTTTGGGTACATTGTGCAATGGTATATACATATTGGATATGTCTAATCCAGTTTTAAATATCAATAATAACAAAAGAATAAAACGAGATAATGTGAAATCGTCTTACTTATGTCATGGTCGCCTTGGCCATATAAGTGAGAGACGCATGACTAAACTACACAAGTGTGGTAGTTTAGGGTCATTTGATTATGAATCATATGATACATGCGAATCTTGCTTATTAGGCAAGATGACTAAGTTACCCTTTAATGGAAAGGCTAAACGAGCTAGTGGACTTTTAGACCTAATAAATACTGATGTATGTGGTCCAATGCCCACACATGCCAAAGGTAGTTTTGTATACTTCATTACCCTTATCGATGATCATTCTCAATGGGTATGTTTATCTTATGAGATACAAGTTTGAAGCCTTTGAAAGGTTCAAAGAGTTCAAAAATGAAGCTGAGAAACAACTTAGGAGAAGTACTAAATCACTTAGATCGGATCGAGGTAGTGAATACTTAAGCCAAGAGTTTTTGGATTATCTCAGGGATAATGGAATATTATCCCAGTGGACTCCACCTTTCACGCTAGAACATAATGGTGTGGTTGAGAGAAGAAACCGAACCTTATTAGACATGGTGAGGTCTGTGATGGGTTTAGCGGATTTACTAAAATCCTTTTGGGGGTATGCATTTGAAACTTTTGTTTATGTATTAAACAGAGTCTCATCCAAGTCAGTTGATGTTACTCCATATGAGATATGGACTAACAAGAAACCCTATCTTTCTCAAATGTGGTCTACGAGAGGTTATCTTCCCATGTTACATGGGATTACACTCTCTAAATTTGTGTCAAAAGACACAAGATGAGAAGACTCACGTGAGTTTGATTCCTTATGCTTCGGCTATAGGATCAATCATGTATGCTATGTTATGTACTAGACTCAATCTATCGTATGCTCTAAATGTTATGAGCAGATACCAGTCGGACCCGAGTAAGGGTCATTGGTTGGTTGTCAAAGAATATCCTTAAGTACTTAAGAAGAACAAAGGATGTATTCTTAGTATATGAAGAAGGTGATCTTATGGTAAGCGGGTATACTGATGCCAGTTTCCAATCCGATAAGAATGAATCCAGATCCCAGTCCGGATGTGTATTCACACTGAATGGTGGTACAGTTAGTTGGAAAAGTTCCAAATAAGAGACGAGTACAGATTCGACGATAGAGGCGAAGTACGTTGCAGCTTCAGAAGTGGCAAAGGAAGTAGTTTGGATCAAGAAGTTCATTATGAAACTTGGTGTGGTTCCGAGCATCGCAGACCCAATGCAGTTGTATTGTGAAAACAACAGGGCTATAGCGTAGGTGAAGGAATCGAAGTCTCATCAAAAGTCCAAACATATACTCAGGCGATACCATTTGATTAGAGAAATCATTGGTAGAAATGATTTCAAAATAGAGAGAGTTCCCATCGATCAGAATATAGATGATTTGTAGACCAAGCCTATTTCCTAAATGATTTTTGTATCACATGTACACGCCTGTGGTATTAGATATCAAGGCGAATGGCTTTAGTGTAAGTGGGAGTTTGTTAGAGACGTGCTCTAAAGGCAATCACCTTTAGCACTTATTGTACAAATCATTTTATGATTAATAAAGGCATTTTTAATTATTTTGATGTTCATATATTTATGGATTTGATGTTGGTCTTAAATTGATTTAATGAAGACCTTGATACAAAACATAACATGGAGGAAATCATGATGAGATCATGATAATAAGATTCCTATCATGTGTAATTATGTTAGTATCTAAACTTTCCTAGTCATAAGATTAATGAGAAGGGATATAATTAATCTGGATAGACTAGCACATGTTATACTCCTTAATTGGATCAAGCAGTAGATCTCATAAGTTGTAGATATGAGTTGTTTAGATTTAACATGTGGATGCTTACTAAAGGTAGTAAGTACATTGGATTGACCTACTATGAGACATTCATATGGATATTCTATTACAGTGTCAATGATAGTCTCATTATAACAATGGTGCAAGTATCCTTTGACTTGAGGTACTTAAGGATATCTCAGATACTGACCCTGTGCTTTGGCTCCATTCATCGGTGTCTTTCAGGGGTTACTCATAGGGTGGTGACTAGGTACAGGTTGAGGTATTCGGAGGTAATTGAGTAGCCAATAAAGGATTCACCACTCCTGATAGAAGGAGATGATACCTACGACCTCTTGTCGGAGTCATTACTCGGGAGTCTCTGACCATAGAAGATATGTGTCATGAAGAGAGTCTTCAATGATACATAAAGTAATAAGATCCTCAGGATAAGATCTAATATCACTTGGACTAGATGTGACGTAGTCAGTTTAGTGGAAATTGACAATTTGACCATACTCTGAACCAAGTGGGGTATAGATGGTGAAAGGATAAATTGCATGACAACATTGCGTATGGAGTCATGACGTGTTGCTAGATACCGCTCTTGACTTACTTGAATTAAATGTTAATTCAAGTGGCCAACATAACTGGGAACCTAATGGGTCACACACATAGGAGATCTAAAGGATGAGTAAAATGGTCTTATATAGTGAATCAAGATATGAGAGAGTGTTTCGGAATTGTATCGCAATGTAATCGTGGTAAAAAAACGTTACGGAATGGAATAGAAACAAGTGTTATTGGCTGCCAATTTGTCCATTAACTTCTCAAACTTCCATTAATGCATGTTATTTATGGTCATTAACTTTCCATAACTTCCATTAATGCATGTTATTCATGACCATTAACTTCCAACTCTCCATTAGTGATGTGGATTATGAAAGGCTAAATGGTGCAGAAAATATAAATGATTTTCATGGATCTTGTGTAAGACACAAGTGAAAAGAAAGGTTCTTGTCTTTGTTAGTACAAAGGAAGAATTTTAGCCATCTCCTAGTGACGTTTCATCCTTTTATCTTTGTGTGGACTTTCATTAGAGACAGTGTACGTTGATCGTTACGGTTTACGACAACCAACGTGGAGAAGCATAAAGAACGAAGGAGATCATCAAAAAGGTATGTAAACATATTACATTTCATGTTTTTGTTTTGTATACCTATATGCATAAGTATATTTGGTTTTTTAGGTTCTGTTTTATTTTCCGCTGCGTATATTTGATATATATTATGTATGAGATGCATGATCGGAACCTTATAGTGATAAGGATGGATACGTGAACGCGAAAGAGGTAGAGAGGAGAGTCAAAGAGATGATGGGTTCCGACAAGGGTAGGGAGTTGAGACAAAGAAGCTTGATGATGCAAATGAAAAGCTTCGCAGGCTTTGGGAGAATCTGGGTTGTCCATTAAAGCCCTTAACAAGTTGATCCAGAGGTTAAGCACACTTAAGAGATTCTATGCCTCTCTAAAAAGTGACAGTCATGTAATATTTACTACTCATGTCATGTTGAAACTTTGTTTTCTCTAATTCATTGCTTTTGTATTATAAGACCTAGAAATTCTTCCTTCAAAATAAACAAGTTCAGCACAAGCAGTTTTGGTACTGTTTGTTGTGTGCTCTATGAATATATTTATGGAGATATTACTTTTTAGAAAGTGATCAATCAGGAAAAACTTTAAATTATATCAATTAAATATTTAAAATTTTTATTTATTTTCTTTTACATTATATTGTATAATAGTTAATTAATATAAATTTACTATTAAAAAATGGGTTATGTTATGTTATTCTCTACCCCACACATATGTGTTGCCTTTGATGTTCCTTGAGCTCCTACTAAGGTTTTGGCATTTTATCAAGTACAATGTCCTTTCCTTTCACTTCAGTTAGTTTACCAAAATTGATACAAATGCTAACTCTCAAGGTTTTGGCATTTTGACAAGCACATGTTTATGACTTCAATGGTTCATCTTTTTCTCCTTCAAATAGCTCTTCTAACCATTTTGCTGGAACTGAACAGAATGGCGTGAATCCATTCTGACTCAGTTCACCACCACTAGCAGGCAGGCATTGCATCTGCTTCCCAGGATCTTGTTTTTCTTTTTAATGGAGAAACAAATTTTTCATAGTTCTTTCCTTTCTTAATCTTCTTCTTGTTAAAAAAGCTTTCAAACAGGCAATATTTTGATGTTTCTGCGTTTAAGAATCAAAACCAAAAAGAAACAATTGTTTCGTTTAAGAAGGAAGCGTTGTGTTTATGACTGAAAAATTCATAGTAGCGTTAAACCTTCTTACACTGTTAAATGAAGAAAATAATTATAAATAATGTGGGACCCACCTTTTTAAAAATTCCATATTATCAAATTGTGGGTCCCACTTAAAAAAAAACCACTTCAGCAGATAACTGACGTAACTTAACACCATTAATGGTTAGGGTTCTTTTCGAATGTTTTCCAAACGTTAGGGTTGAATTTAAACGTTTTGCAAACGTTATGATTCATTTTGAACACCCTGAAACGTTCGAGTCCATTTTAGAAACCAGTGTAAATCTTAGGGGTTGTTTTGCTCTTTTGGCCATAATATCAATATCATGTATTTTAATTATGCCAAATTTTAATGAAAATTTTAATTAAATTGGATATTAGATATGAAATGTTGAGAATTTGAAAAGGTTAAAATTACAATTTTTAGGATGTAATGATTCGTTAAAGTATATATTTTTCAATAAGTTTAGAACTAAATTATACAATGAAAAGTTATTAGATATCCAAAAGGTTGGTTATAATCATATAGACCCATTGAACAAATTGTTTGTCTCAATCTATATTTATAGGAGAATGATTCTCAAGATAAGTAGGATAAGTAAAATGAAATTTGAAAAGTTCAAATCTTATAACAATATATCCAATTGGAACTAGTGCTTTTATTGATACATTAGCTATACATTTAAAAGGCTACGAGTCGTTGAAAGATTCACTTTTATGATGAATTCCAAGAGTTTATTGTGAAGATGATTGAGAATTTATGATGTTTATAAGAAGGTCAGTGGGAGTATAATTATCCTCTTCAGCGGAAGTATGTAAAGACATCTTCCTCATAGGTAGAAGAATAATTAGTATTTTCAATTGTTGAAAATATAATTATCTAAGAACAATTTATATTAGATATGAAAAGTAACAACTTAACTCTGAGACTTAGATCTATAAAGATAGATTGGAACTTATTTATCTATTTTACTCCAAGAACATAGATAATGTACTAAAGATGTTTAGTATTTGAAATATATGATACTTTTAAAGTATTAAAGATATCCATTAGTTTATATATAGGTCGATATTTAACTTCAAGGTTAAAATGATATTAACTTTAGAAGTAAATCCTAATTAAGGTATATTTTACTTTAAATTTTTTTTTTCAGATTGAAAATGTTCAATGTAGAATTAATTGCTAATAAAGATAAAATACATTTTCCATTTAGTACAATTTAGAAATGATTAATTGGATCAAGGAGTTTTTCAATGAACTTGGATAGTTCCTTGCAATATTCATACAATAATGTTCTTTAGAACATTAAAGACATTTTGCATGCAAAAGGAGTTAAGGTCTCATCAAATATTCAAGTATGTATTTAAATTGCTTCTTTTAAGTATGATGATAATTAAGATGAAAGTTGTAAGTTTTAAGTAAGTGCTCACCATAGAAAATCTTGCAGAATTTTTTCACTAAACTATTGTCTTAGCAATAGCATGATCATCATATAGAGATATGATATAAAATACTTAAATGATTAGCTTAGTACAAGAGAGAGATTGTTAGTTTATACCCTACAACCAATTAGTTATTTGTAGCTTAGTGATATAATTATCTAAAGATATTCTTTGTCTTATACATATTTATATGTATATAATAAAGGCTATAGGATAAATATACAATGCAAATAAAATTATGATGAGATCTCTAAAGTTATCTTATATAAGGATTGCTATGTTTTGATATTACTTATGACATATTTTAGTAATTGTAGCACATTCGGTAGTTATTAAATATAACATGAACTATATAGAGGTAGTTGAGTGATCATATGAGATCTCACATCGGTTGGAGAGGAGAACGAAGTATGCCTTACAAGGGTACGAATACCTCTTCCCTATAGACGCATTTTTCCAGGTATAGGAAGAGCAAAACCTCGAGGGACTTGACCCGATGGATAACCCAAAGCAGATAATATCTATGAGTAGGTGGTCTGGGTCATTAAAAATGTTATCAGAGCTGGCTCCCGACTCATTGTGCCAGTGAGGACGCTGGGCCCTAAGGGGGTGAATTGTAAGATCCCACATCGGTTGGAGAGGAAAACGAAGTACGCCTTATAAGAGTACGGATACCTCTTCCCTATAGACACGTTTTTTCGGGTGCGGGAAGAGCAAAACCGTGAGGGCCTTGGCCCGATGGGCAACCTAAAGCGGGTAATATCTATGGGCAAGTGACTTGGGCTATTACAGATCAATACAGAATTCGTCACTCCAAGGTGATTAAGGAGAATGTTCCATTATTCTCGATTAGTATTGGTTCAAGAAATCCTTAGCCAAGGTGGAATGATATTTTGAAAATAATTTTCAAATTTCATTAATTAAAATTACTAATGACATAAAACTAACATGATTTGAATCAAATAGAGTAGACATTAATTTTATGCTCTATATCTAATTAGAATATTGTATGATGAAAGGATTGAATTATATAGAAAAATCATGCACGAAAAGTTAGTCAAACCCACTTTAACATTTCTAACTATTTAGGTGGCCATGATGCATTATTAGACGTCAATCTTGATTTATAGGTATAAATTGTTTAATTAAATCATTATAGATAAATTAAAGGAGTTTAATTTATCTTATCCTAAATATGATTTAGGGTTATAATTCATATCAATTGGCAATATATTTAGAAACCTAATATTTCATATACAAAGAATGAGTTGAAGAGAGAAAAGGTATTTTAGTTAAGTTGGACTTGGTTGTAAAGTTTTAGAATAAAATATTCAATAAATAAGGATCAATATGAGATATTAGATCTTATTTGGACTCATTTCATATTTAATTAGAATTAATTGTAATTCTAATTAAAATTTAACTAAAATTATAATTTAATTTTAATTAAATTACTAAAATACTCAAAGTTTATTATAAATAGGCTTAGACTTTAAGAGAACTAATACTACTTGCATAATTCTCTCTGTAATAGTTATAGTCTTCTCTCAATATGTTCTATAAATACTGTCAAAGATTGGACACTTGTGCATTTATGGTGATTGAGATGAGTCTATTTTAAAAACAATTCAAGGAAAACGACAAGAGAAAAAATTAAGCTTCAAAATAAGTTACAAATTAAGATTCATATTTTATTATGATTTATATGTTAATTATTCTATAGAATTTAAGTGATTTTGACTTTAAAAATTCAAAATGAAAATTTTTCGTATTTATTTCGCTAAGTGCAAAATTGGATTCTACCACTATTTTACAGCAAGCACAACTTTTATTGATTATAAATACAAATACAAATAAGTGAAATATGTTGGGCCCCGTTACTAGAGCCCAACTCATAACCATCATCGATTCAAACCTTAACTATCATCGCTTCATTTTCTTGCTCTGATACCACCCATGTTGGACCCCGTTACTGAAGCCCAACTCTTCAGAAAATCATAATACTTTAAAATATCTTTTCTTGCTCTGATACCACTTATGTTGGACCCCGTTACCGGAGCCCAACTCTTCAGAAACGAAAATCGAAAACAAAGAGGGGTGAAAGCGAAAGGACGAATCACAAAGAGAAAGTAGGCCAAAATGGCAAAACGAATAAACGGACGGAAATCAAAAGCAAAAGTCAAATTGGATCTAAAAGCGAAGGAATCGAAAGGTTCGGAATCAAAGGAAACAAAATGCTTAAGGATGAACTCTTAACTCCAACATCTGAAAACGTATACTTTAGAAGAAAAAAAACAAACAAACGCGTTGGAAAACTATAAGACGATCCTGATCTAAACCAATCTAAATCGGTATAATTTTTTTTTCATTGAAAATAATTCAATGTCCCATTTGAAAATTCATCAATTCCAATTCCTCAATCCATTTAATTCTTCAAAATCCATCATATCTCATATCTCATATCTGATCATTTACAAGAAAATCTTATTTCTCTTTTTGCCATAAAATCCTACACATGTCTAACTACCATCAATTCATACACAAAAAGCACTTCAATAAATTCAAACCAACCATCACAATCATCGGACCTCCTGTCCGGAATCCAAACGAAATCTATCACATTCATATCATCATAATACTTCAATACCCAACACATTCAGATCTCAATTCTATACACCAATCCATAACTCATTTACATCATGAAATAAATGCTTACAAAATATTAATGGCATTTCCAAGCCATACTACAATATCAATGTCCAAAATCCGAAGTACA
>JANIHZ010000006.1:67537989-67563054 GCA_027478365.1 Erythroxylum rufum | reverse complement strand
CACTGGCCAAAGGCGTCTGGTTATGTATTGTTGCACATGTTTTTAGTTAACACTTTTGGGCCTGTAAATATTCTTTGGATTTCTGTTCTGAGATTAAAATAAATATCAGTGTGATGTTTGGTTTTGTTTGTTCTGTTTTGGGTGGCATCCACATATCCTCCCAGGGGGTATTTGGGTGTTACATCTTTGACTTAAGAGTTGAATGAATATTATCAAACTCAAATGAATCCCAATGATATTCACAAAATATCATTCAAAACCCATCAAGATTACCATCAATTTTTGGTGATGCCATTTAGATTGATGAATGCTCGAGCAACTTTTAGAATTTGATGAATGCAATTTTCAAGAATTATTTGAGTAAACCAGTGTTAGTTTTCTTTGATAATACATTAGTAGATAATAGAAAATTGGAACAACGTATGATTCATTTAAAGGAGGGTGTTGAATCGCATAATGGAGAATTGTTTCCGTTGTATGACCAATAATTTCCCTCATCAATGACATTGCTGGTTATGTTTTGTAGAATGGTAGGTAGACTTATCATTTGCATATACCGTATCGAGCTAAAAATTCAAGTAAGGATGATAATGAGCTGACTCATGGACCTAGATTCATATGTTTTCAATGAATCAGTCTATGAGTTAAGCTCAAGCTCAAGCTTAAACTTAGATCGATTTGAGACTCAACTATTCTAAATAAAGAGTTAGATCTCAGGTAAACCCAAACCTAAAAAGCCCGAGCTCAAATTCAATTAAATGAATATTATTTTATACTTTTAATTTTAAAAATAATTATAACTAGTCATTGTCATCCCTAAATTCAGTGTTATATATTGATTAGGTTATGAGAGAGAAGCAGCCATTAAACTGCTGATCCAATTTCCTATGAGACATACTCACAAATCGAATGAAGCAGATTGTTGACAAACGCAGAACAGATAGACAATTTCAACCTGGTGATTTAGTTTGCACCCATATTACCAGCATACTCTTTGGGATGAAGATAACCAAAAGCTGGGATCTATTTATTTCAGCCCTTTTACAATAGCTCAACATATTGGCATTGTTGCTTATCGTTTGTAACTACCAGAGACAACTCGGATGCATCCTAGTTTCCATGTTTTCAACTCAAGAAACATGTTGTTCCATTCACATGAGTAACCAGACTCCCATCCATCCGTATTAAAGTACCCAATAGCAGTGTTGGACAGACAATTGATCAATCGGACAAAAAAAAAAAAAAAACTGCTATGCAACTTTTGATTCAATGGTCAGTAGATAACGCAGAAGACTGTTCTTGATAGTATTCGTATGTTGTGGTCAACGTCATCAAAGTGGAAGGTATTGTTATGGGAAGATGAGTTAGAGAGGTGATGAACAAGAGAAGATTTAAGAAGAATAAGCATCGTAAAGGAGGAGATGACTAACGTAAAATCGAATCAGAATGCACAACACGTGTAATACAATGAATGGTTGAATGTAACAAAGTAAGAAGGTAGTTAAAGACAAGCAAGAAGGTAGTTTAAGACTATGTATCAGGAAAAAACGAATTTTTCAACCACTAACGAATATCTTTTCTTCTTGAATTACTCAATACAATTAGGGTTTCCAATAATTACTTATTATTAGATTGATATCAGTCAGACCCTTGTGCCCATATTGTCAATCTTCATTTATGGGTGAGTTTGTTTGAAACCAAGAACCGGGAGATGCAGTTCCACTTGACTTTGAAACTTCAGTGTCAGCTTGATATGACGTTTTCATACACTTGAGATTAGAAATCTTAACTTGGAAATGTTGCTCCGCTTTGAGTTTCTTCAACTTTGAATTGGAAGACGGTGCATAGAATTTCTAGATAAGAAATTGGAAAAGAGAAGTGTAAGTGGTAAGAGTTGGTAGAAAGTTGAAAGCGCTTTTCTCTTCATTGTCTGTTCTTCAAACACTGAATAGGAATTTGTGACGATTCAACGTTTAATACGGGGAAAACCAATATCAGATTCAGATTCAGATGCTATTATTCTTGTTTTATTCAATCGATGAATATAAGATTACTGACATGTTACATAACTAGCGGAGAAAGGAATAGAGATTCTGGGAAACAAGTATTTCTTTCCATCATCTGACATATCCCCTCCAAGAATCATTCTCATTATGTACGGAATTGTCTCAGTAGCTCCTTTCCTTTACCGCTGAAAACCATACTTCTTTTAGCAATACAAAATACAGAATTCAATTCAATAAAGAAAATCCATAAAGACTTCTGCGGGAGTACCAACAAATCAATGGATGTTTCAATGGTTTAAATCTGCATTAATCCTTCAAAAACTTCCATGGCAGAAGCTGGCAAACCCAGAAGCAAATTTATGCTTTTCCTCTCTTTACCATGAGACAGGAATAGAACTACTTCCTTCTCAGGCAAAGCCACAGGCCCTGATGAAATAGGTTCTCCCCATCCAAAGTCTGTGATGTGGAAGGACAACTTAGACCAAGTTGTGATCAAAAGAGTTGCAGCAAGAGAAGGCCTAGCTCTTGTGACCTCAAAATAATCAATGGCTGATCTCATGTAATTGTCATTAACCATTTTAACTGCATCATGAACTAGCCCTACCGCAAAGGACAGTGAATTCTCTAGTATCTCTCCTGCTTTGCACACAGCATTTGCTAGGACAATTCCATTACCGCAATATCCTTCTGGTAATGGTGGCACAAATTTAGCCCTTCCATCTACTGCAAACAGCAGTTTTGTCTGTTGATCAGGCACCATTCTTAGTGCTTGACATCTAGCTCTCCAGACAAAGGCTGAAAGAGCCTCAAATGTTGTGCACTTGGTTAAAACTCCATCTTCTATGGCCTTTCTCTTGAGCTTTTCAAGCTTCTCAGGATCAAAACAGAAGGCCCTGTACTGCATTTCTTCTTCATAAAGCTTGCTTGTTTTTGATATGTCCTCAATCTCCGCGAACTCATGGTGTGGAAACTCTATCTTAGGCGGGTTACGGACTTTCAGTAAGTTTCTATCCAGGAACGGAGGGACTGTCAACGGCAAGCCTCTGGCAGTTTCGCCCCAGGAGTTCACAAATTCCATGGCACCGATTCCATCGAACATACAGTGGTTCATGCACAAGCCAAGAACAAATCCTCCGAATTTGAATTTCGTTACCTGGAAGCAAGATTAAATTTTGACGAAATCCCAGATAGAAAATTCAGTCTTGAGAACTATAAATGCTCTACCATACGAAAAACATGTACTTGTCCTGAGAACTCTGTTGAAATTAACAATATCTGTGAAACGAAAATGCCATGTTGGACCTGATACTATTGCTCTATCCTTACATGTTTGATCGACCAAGTTCATATCTGCTAAAAATGAAGCTTTATATTGAATAGAAAGCAAGAAATGGCATAGTCTTTCCTGTTCTTAAAGACTTCTGGCATTCAACTATGATCATTCTCTTCAGGTTAAAAGAATTGAAAAAGAAACTTGCCAAATACCATAAGAACTGAAAATAATATCTGTTTCTGCTGCATAGTTTTAAACCATTCTTCCTATTGTTTTAAATTATCACAAACTTGTTCCAATGTATACCGCGAATGATTGCAATTTTCTAAGAAACCAAATTTCAAAATAGACCTGTTTAGAGTCGAACTAGACCTGCTTAGAGTCGATATAACCCAAGTCATCAACATCAATACGATTGAGAATCAGTGCCACAGAATTCGCATACCTGAGCCACCAGAGGAGGAATCTGCAGTATGTTTTGAGCACCAGGGATGTCGTAAACCAATTTCCCAAGTGTCGCAGGGTCAGGTTTTGTTAAGTCTCCTAATTGTTCTATTGTACAATCAGCTTCAGCTTCCACAAACACTGCACCCTCTCCAGTGCAATCAACTATAAGCTTCCCTTCTGTGCTAATTGTTAACCGACCTGCAAGTGGATAATAATGAACAAGAACTTTTGACAATGCCTTCTTGATAACATCCACAGCATCCTCATTTCCTTTGTCATCAGCTTTGAAGCAGTAAATGGTTCTAACTATCACCGCAATGTTTTGGTCAAGGTTCGAGAGGAAATAAAGACCCTTTTCTGTCTCCTCTGCAGGAGTCACAAGAGTTGGTTCTTCTTGCTTAACTGTAAGTTGCAAGGCCTTACTGCTTTCAGGTGCCATTGGAAAGTTAAAGACACTAATTGAATCCTGCCCACAAAGGAAAGAGTTATTTTGGGAAAATAACAAATGATGCTATTGGCAGAGAAATAAAGTGACAATAATTCGCAGGAAGCACACCTTCAAGCACAGCAATATAGAATTGCAGACAAATGAGCAGCAGAGAAACTAAGATCCTTGGTACAGATTTTGAGAAAAGTAAGTGAAGTTATATAGGAAGAGATAGGCCAGTAATTGGACAACCGTGAGTTTTGGTTAACAAAATGCTACAAACATGACAGTGACAGGTGGAGAGTACTGTTTGAAACAATCATACGTAAGGTTGTTTTAATGGAGGAACGTATCCAAAATCAGAAGAGAAAACAGATTCTTTTCGTTTACCCTTTGATTTGAACATTTTGTCCTCTCTGCAATATCAACAGAAGGTGTCATATGGGTTGGGGTAGGCTACTGGCCGAAGAACCAAAACATTACCTGCAGCCAGCAATTCCTGAAAGTAGTGTAGAGCAAATCTAATATTAGTTGGTAGGGTTGGCGTCCAAATTTTGATTACTTGATGTTTTCTTATCATAATCTTTTTTAAACAATAATTGCTTTTGGTCCATGCCATATTCAATTATAGATTAAGGCATAGTTGATCCCCTCTTAGCTACAGTCCAATACAAATTATTTTTCTGAGGCCGAAAGTCAGTAAGTTACTTAGGGGCAAGATGTTTACTACAAAATGGTATTCAAGTAAGTTACTTAGGGGCAAGATGTTTACTACAAAATGGTATTTGTTCAAGAAACCAACTTTTCCTACAGTTTTTGTTTAACCTGTAGCTATATCTTGTGCAAAGTAGGAAGTGAATTTAATAATATATACACTGCCCTGCTAGTTAAAACTTCTTCACCTTACTTTAACTGATAGTATGATCAAAATCTGCACAGGGATTCTCACAAAGATGGATCATTTATATTTTCTGTTCCATTATTCCGAGTCCAAATACGTGTGTGTTTTATTTTACAACTAGATACTACACTTTTGATTGGAGAGGGATGTCTAGAAAGCCTAACTCTTTTTTCTTGTGCACCACAATTTAGCTGTAATTAAGGAACTGTAGCAGCAAACTTAGGCAGGAAATTTAATAAGGATATAGTTGACTCGAGGATCGAAACTTGTAAAGTCTTATGAATTAACATAAAACTTTTCCTCACTCGAATGCAATCAGAGTATTGCTCATTGAGTAGGTAGACAACCTCAACAGCCAAAGATGGGCAAATTACCAAGTGCGACACGGCCTGCCCTCCAACGTAATGCTTTACGCCAAATGTACGCCGTCTACAAGCAACGTAAGCTACTATCTTTACATTAGAAATTTCTGCTGTGAACCAATGAAATTAGAACTTTGAAGCCTTAAAAGTAGTTGCGAACGAAGGTTTACACCTAATGTTGAATCAAGAAAATTGATTTCTACTCATTTGTTAAAAAAGGCAGTCAACAATTACATCTAAAAGGGCTAACAAAAGGGGTGGCGGAACTGCATAAATATCTACTTAAGGTCAGGTAAGTAAGCACTTGATTTGAGGACTAGTATGGTACAAACAAACTCAGTTGTGTGTTTCTTTTCTTCTTTTTTTTTTTATCTGGAAACCGTCATTAGATCCAAATGGCGATCCTGGTATATCATCAACAGGCACAGTGTTGAAACACTCCTGGGAGATCCTGTCTGCATAGTACACCACAATTCATGTATAAGGCTCAAAAGTAACCTTCTGATTAAGATTGATTACGCATCATCATCTCCATCACCATCCTTGTCTGCATCATCATCAGCCTCAGCGTTTTCTTCAGCTTCTTCCCCTTCATCATCTTCATCGGACATGTTATTTATCACCTCTGTGATTATATCTTTAACCTCTGCTTTTCTATGCATTAGGTCCACACTGAAGTGAGTACCTAACCAAGAATATACAAGTATGATTAGTGAACATGAATCAAACCACAAGTGTTGTGTGCCATAGAAAAAAGATAAGCCATTAAACATACCAAGTTGTCTGAGAATATCGGATAAAGTTGCCTGCAGATTGACAGAAAAATAATTTAGAAATAATGGAACTATACTAAACCTTGAGAATTGATCCAAACCATGCAACATGCACTTACAGTATTGAAATCTACTTCCTTCAGAATATCAACAACAACAGCATGCATCTCCTCTGTGGTGGGTTCTGCCTTGGTCTTCTTGCTAGATTTGGCTTTGCCTTATTTTACCACATTGGAACGCAGAAGACATAATCATATGATCAATATGGGTTGCATGATTGATAATGTAATGAATACAAAGACAAGATGTTTTAAGGCAGAAAATTTAACTACACTTAAAAAATAGAATGAAAAACTAATACACTACATGAGACCATCACCAGTCAATGACTAATCTTTGTTGAAGACTGCATCAGGAAAAACTATATCCAAACTCAAGGAAAACCATAATCACATGAACCACATTATTTTCTAAGAAAAAAAAAACACTATAATCCAAACTTATTCCCCGTTAGATGTTGCAACAACCTCATGTGAAAAACTCTGGATTAAATTTTTATTAGTACAATAAGTGCACTGACTGGCTTTAATGCCTACAATCAAGCACTAAGAAAACCACCACTTTCTGAGGCTTGAATACACCTTGTTCTCCAGTTCAAGCATCCTTTTATTGGAATTCAACTTTCCATTTTACCAATTTTGGTGCTACCAAATATTTCTTTCCCAACTTTATAAAAACTGAGGTGTTGACTAATAGATAATGAATAAAATGTCAAAAAGGTTTAAAAAAAGCAAGTATAGAAAAAAGCAGATAGGTAAAACCTATAAACATTAGACAAACAAAGCCCTAATCTGGTTTATCAAACACAAAGCACTAGAACATCTGCAAAAAGAGAATGAGAAGAATTCACCTTGATCTTTCACAGAAACCCTTGCTGGTGACTTGCCTGACTCTTTCTTGCTAGCTGCTTTGTCCTTGGTGGAGGCACTCTGTTCTTTAGTTCTTTCCTTTTCAACCTTCTGCTTCTTAGATGAAGACCCCTTTGTCTTAGAAACAGATCCAGAAGTTCCATCAGTATCTTTAACTCTTCGTTTTGATGATGAGCCAGAAGACATTTTGGTAGATTTTGAAGAACTTTTAACAGGCTTCGCAGTGGTGTTCTTCGCAGCTGTAGATTTGTCCTTTCTTTTAACAACTGAACTCTCCTTCTCAGTTTTCCCTGCTTTAGTCTTCTTGGTAGACATTTGCTCCTCTGGTTGATTTTTCTCTTCCTCTGATTTGCTATCCTCATGATCACTCCCATCTTTTTCAGACAAATCATTGCCATCCTCATCTTCATCCTCATCTTTAGCATCGGGAGATTCAACTTTATCTTCATCCTCACCCTTTGACAAATTCTTTCTTTTTTCCGTGGAGGATGGGGTTGCTAGTTTCTTTCTCTACATAACAGTAAGACACAAAATATATTGAAGATTCCACCCCCCAAAAAAAAAACTTGCAACATCAACGATCCAATATCTAAACATAGTTGTAATAAAATCAAATGATTATCATTAAAACATAGTTGTAAGAGCAATCCCTACAAAGTAAAAAATAACAGCATAACTGGACAGCAACAATAAAATGAAAAACACAAAAAAAAAGAGAAAAAAAATACTATGAGAACCTTCTTAATTAATTAAGAGTAAACATAAACTCACACAATTCTAAGATGTAGTTGGAAATTTAACGCAGAGTCACAATAATGCAACAATAATTCAGATTTCAAGAATCCTGAGGAAAACCATGGAGAACAAATGTCAAGAATACAAATGTAAGGACTTCTATCCATAACACAGTATCTTCTGCCCAACAATTTTCTTTTTCATTTAGAATGCCATAAGAAACATCAAGTTTAAACACTTAGCATAAGAAAGCACCTTCTCCAAACACCAACATGTCATTATATTAAGAAAAAACTACAGTTTCAGAGTTAAAAAATCTGGTTCACATGCATTCCAAACATAACCTTACATAATTTACTAACAAAATAAAAGGCTTCATGATGCAAGGGCAATTCCACAGGACACAAACCTTGGCTGGTGTAACTGATGCCTCTACAGAAATCACACCTTTGCCAGAAGAAACCTTTCGCTTCTTACCCTTCTGGAATCAAATCAGCATCATCTATCATTATTTTTTTAAAAACCAGAAAACTGTAACACTTTGCAACTAGAAAAAAAGTTAAGAACGGAAAACCTGTTCCTTCTCAGCAAGTAAGAGGTCAGTTGTAGGATGTGGGGATTCTAAAAACTCAAATATCTTTACAGTGAGTTCTTCCTGAAAAGATATGCCAATAACAACCAATAAATTCAAGATGAAATTAGATTCTAATTATAATGAAATAGAAATATCCAGATATTTTTCACGATCCAACCTTTCTGACATTGGCTTTATTTATCGGAACATTAAGCACATCACAGAAGTCCATCAACTTTTCTTTAACACACTTGTCAAGCTTTTCCTTTACTTTAGCCTTCTGTTTTTCCTGCAAAAAGTTTTGAAATCTGCATTAAGAATTACTTTTAGCAGCAGCAATAGTTAATGCATAAGTTGATAGTCGTGCAAATCAGCAAAGTTCAAGTGAGCATAATTCATGGACACAAGTCACATGCATAAACAGGAAGATTTAAAAAAAATGAATAATTTTCAGCACTTAGTTGAAGACCTCATTCTCAGCCCAAACAAAGCCTGAAAATTGGCCTATGTTCCTCTTCAGATTGTGCACCTGCAAAAAGAACAATAGTTGAAAATCAAAGAGGAAAGCAACAAATAATGAGGTTCAGAGTAAAAGGAATATAAAAAAAAATGAGATACAGAGAAAAAAGTCAAGGGTAACCATTCAAAAGATAGATCTGGTCAAGCACCTTAGCTTTCTTTCCAAAGAGTATTGTATGAAGCATTTGCAGATTGTCATCAGGTTTTCTCTTGGACAACTTGAAAGCCACTGAAACAGTTTACAATATCAAACAAAAAATAAAGCCAGTCTGCTGTCACAACAAAGTCATAATAAGTAAATAACAAAGAGAAAAGAAACAAATCTTTAAGTCTCTTCAAAGGAGAAACATATGCTTCATGTCAAGAGATAATATGAAATCTTCATGTCAACTGTGTTTACCCTAGATTTACACAAGAATATCCATAAGAATATCCATCTTCGACATTTCTAGCAGTTGTATCATTACCAATAAGAAACAAAAGCATAAACAAGAGAGTATAAAGCAGGTAGAACTAAAAGTACACCAATAAACTATATCTAGCTCAGAATGATAAAGGGCTCAATTCTTTCATTTGGCAAGATAAAAACCTTGAACAAATCAGGAGGTTCATGACAGTGGAAATTAAAGGTAGAAACAGGAAAAGCTCTTCCCCTATGTCCATCATATCATATACGATAAAAAATAATGACAGCAACTAATTTTACAAGCCTGCATCAAGAATCACATGCTTACTATAAAGTGGACTTTTAATACATTCATTTCAGACGCAAACAAGAGGATCTCTTTGCTCCAATTAAGATTAAACTAGACATTTCAATCAGTTTCAGGACAAACAATTTAAAGAAACTCAAGAAAGCAAGAGAAAAGTACCATTTGGGATGTCCTTCAAAGGCGCGCCAGTTCCCTGAAATAACAAAAAACTCGGAAATTACTACAACTACTCCAAAATTCAACACCTAAATTCCATAAAATTACAACAAAGAAGCAGTAGGCTAGACGGAGCTGACCTTCTGAATAGACAAGGGCTTAGTAGCGGATCTCCCGGCCTGAGGCGAGGAGTAGCGCTCCACCGTCTTTCTTTCCCTAGTAGGCCTCTCGCTGCTCGGCGTAACCACCTCTTTAGCTTTGCCTTTTTCACTCTCTCCCTCCTCCTCCTCGTTCATTTCCTTCTCTTTCACTTGCTCAGTCTCAACCTCAACATCTTTCTTATCCGAAGAAGCTTCTAGAGTCTTCCTCTCTTCTTCTTTTTCTTCTTCTTCAGGCTTCACTTCCTCTTTCTCTTTCTCTTTCTCTTCCACAGGAACTGCTGCTTCCTCCTCTGGTTTCTTTTCCTCTAGGGTTTCGCTTGCCATGGACCACGCGACCAAATCGAGAAGAAACCAAACAACAAGTATTGATAATCAAAGAAAACCCTTAATTCGGAGAAACCAAATAAATGCTAGGGATCAGGGACACTGAATTTGATTCAGATTGGGGATTTTTGGAGGAAAAAAGGGCGGGGGTTCAAAATTTTCCTTTCCCAAATAGAGAGCGGGCTTTAGCGGTTTATTTGGACCATTGTCAAAGACACCGAGCTCAAGGTCCTTCTTTGCTCCCGCTTGTATTCAATTTTTTTTTGCTCTATACGACAACGTAGCACTTCAGAATCTAATTGGCCGGTCACGTGAGCGTACTCTTACTTAGGTGGCCAGTCACGTGAGATACTTAGACCCTATATTCCGTTCCACGCAAGTAAAGTCTAAACTACTCGGCTTAGATTGGAGATGGAGACTCCGAATCCAGTTCCGACCCGACCCTGTGAACCAGAACTCGACCTCTACACCATTCCCAGCTACTCTAGTAAGTAACCTCCTCTCTCTCTCTCTTTGATTGTTTTCTCAGAAAATAGTTTCTCTCGGAAAAATATTCTCTTATTTTGTTTATGATATTTGGTTCCTTTAGGTTGGTTTACATGGGACGACATACACGAGACGGAGAGGAGCGCATTGAAAGAGTTCTTCGACGGGAGGTCCATAACGAGAACTCCCAAAGTCTACAAAGAATACAGAGATTTCATCATTAACAAGTTCCGCGAAGATTCTTCTAGAAGGCTCACGTTCACGGAGATTCGGAAGTCGTTAATTGGAGACGTTAACTTGATCCACAAGGTGTTTCGCTTCTTGGAGAAGTGGGGACTTATTAACTTCGGCGTAGTTTCGTCTCGGGATGATGACCCGGACAGTGACGAGTTGGGAAACGTTAGGGTTGAAGACGGGGCTCCGAATGGGGTCCGAGTCGTGGCCACCCCGAATTCTTTGAAGCCTATCTGGGTGCCCCGCCGACATGTCGGCGACGTTGTTGAGAATGGAGTGAAGTTGCCGCCATTGGCTTCTTATTCGGATGTGTATAGTGACTTGGCAAAGCCAAAGAGGTTTTTGTGTGGAAGTTGCAGTGGAAATTGTGATTCAGGCAGATACGAGCACGATAAGGTATCCTCAAAAATTAGACCTTTTCATTGAATTATTCTGCAAATTCTTGTATTGTATCTTATTGCGTCGTATTTCACTTATTTGGAGTATTCTAATCATCATTCAGCAGGGTGACTATGTGATATGTGTAAAATGTTATAAAGATGGAAACTTTGGAGAGAACAAGAGTAAGGATGATTTCAAATTTATTGACAGCAGCTCGAAGGAAGCTGTTTGGACCGAGGCCGAGATTTTGCTTCTTTTAGAGTCTGTTTTGAAGCACGGGGACAATTGGGACCTTGTTGCTCAAAGTGTCCGAACTAAGACTAAACTAGATTGCATATCTAAGCTTATTGAGCTACCATTTGGGGATTTTTTGTTGACGTCTGTGACTGGAAGGGGTAATTCCGGTGTATTGAGTGGAAAGATAAATGGGACTGAACAAGTTCCATTATCTCCTCCAGATCATATACAAGAAGTAAAGAGTGAGGGTGAATTGCATGAGAATACGGATGAAACTGAGCAAAATGGAGATTCGGTGACTGAGGCTCATCCTTCAAAAAGACAATGTGTTGCTTCTCTTTCTGATGGTGGTAGTTCTTTGATGAAACAGGTATGATCAGTTACTCAAAGTCTAGCGCGAAGATGTTTAATGTGTCTCTTGTTCAATTTTGTTTTCATCTTAATTAGTTGAGAATTGTGTCAAGGATCTAATACATGACTAATTTGTTGGATGAAGTGATCACTTGGCTATTGATCTGTTTTGTAGAAAGTTTAAGGGAACCTTCTATAGTAATGGGGGTTTCTTATACTATTTTGGCTACATATGGGTTCTTCATCTCTTTACATCAAAAGTATCATGACTCTTGTTTTTTCTTCCTATTCATACTTTCCATTTTACCATGTACTCTGTCTAATTCCCAATCTTTCTTTAGGTTGCTTTGATCTCGACCTTGGTTGATCATGATATCTCAGCTGCTGCAGCTGATGCTGCTGTTGCAGCACTTTGTAATGAAACCTCATTTCCAAGGGATATATTTGATGGTGAAGTAGACTTCCTGACCAACAGGTTTTGTTCTTCGGATGTCCATTCTGAATCAGAGAGGTTTATATGAAATTGTCTCCTCTAATGTTAATAAGATTACTGGTTTTAACTTGTTTACCGGCATGTCTTTAATTATTTATAATTTATATTTTCAGACCCTGTCCTTATGAAGATTCAGAGATGAAGGAGAGACCTGCTCATGCAGGTAATTATAGTAAATGCATTTTTGCACCTCGATCCAGGTGGTATTGAGAAACAAAATCACTGCCGTGCTGTCTACACTGTGGATTATGCTTGCGTGATCACTATAAATCAAGATGGACTCATTTTTCCCCACTTTAAATGCCATTTTTCCCTTTTTTGTTTTTTAAGATTACCTACTATGTTATTTAAATTCAGTCTCTTCATTCATCTATATCTTTTTCAGATACTACAGAAACATCCCAAATGCAGGATGATGTACCTTTAACTTTGCGGCTTAGAGCTGCAGTAGCAACAGCTCTTGGATCAGCTGCTGCTCGTGCCAAGTTGTTGGCTGATCAGGAAGACCGAGAAATTGAGAATTTGATGGCAGTCATACTGGAGACGCAGGTAGAAGGATGTTTTTCATTTCAACCTTCATTTTATGCAATGCAGAGTTGAAATTAGATAATTTAGAAGTGGCTACTGATACATGCTCTTTTTGTGGCTGAATCATCAGTTGAAGAAACTGAAATACAAAGTAAAGCATTTTGATGATCTGGAAGTTATAATGGAAAAGGAGTATGCCGAACTGGAGGAATTAAAAGAATCTCTGATTGATGAGCGGATAGATGTCATACAAAGAGCAATTAGTTCTGGCATACCTAAATGGAGGGATTATAGTGGTGCAAAACCTTACAGTGGGAGTTAGATCATTCTACTGTTGAGAAATAGAATGTAGATCTAGCATTTATAGGATTCTAATCTTCAACTTAAGCTTAATTTCCTGCTATTTTGAAGCAATCTGTTTACCTAAGCCTAGGATGGGTGTATTTGGCACAAGTTGCTTATTACCTTGTATTAATGAACTGCTAACAGTCCAAATTCGGCATTTAATTTGATCCTACATAGTCTTTAATTTTAAGGACTTCAATTTTTTTTTACCATAGAAAAAACTACAAGGCACTTTAGCGTTCTTTACATTTATAAGACCCTACTCCCACTGGGACAAAGCTGCTTATTTCCTTTGTTGTGAATGTGATACTGATTTTAGTATGACTATAACGTGTGGTAAAATTTTTGTTCAGAATTATGGTTTTATGTTAATTCATCATGGAACAGAAATAGCAGTCACTTTCAAGCTGGTCTTGATCCAGTTTGTGTCCTTTTGTGGTTTCATCTGGAAAGATATTTACTACTTACATTTCAAAGCTGAAGACAGTACAAGTGTCTGGATTTTTACATAGTATTGCTGTAAGTAAGATTACAGAAGTCTAGCTAGAAATCAGACCAAAACTATTAGAAAAACACTCCACACCAAACACAAATATTCAATCTTGTCCAGGTCTCATCCCAGACAAATACAAAACTTGCCTTGAGACCCCGTTGCACAGGTTGCACTCAGGTACTTTTCATGCAGAACTTTCTTGCATTCAGCTACGCACTGAGCAAGTGTGCATGGGTTGATTTGTATGCTAAACGCTCCCTCCACTGTCTGTGGACTGAAAGGGATGAACACAAGCACCAGAACCATAACCATCACTCCCAACTTCGCTGCTTGGCTCTTCATGCTCAAACTTCTTCTGCTTGCTTACTATACTACTCCAATCTTGTCTGGAACATGACCAACACAGCCCCCACAATTTATAGAGAGGGCATACACCTCTAGAACGATTACCGTTGATGAGCGACACATTTAAAAACAGATATCATTAGAAAAACAGCAAACCAATGTCCAATGGCCTGAGGCCCTGATGAAACAAACCATTCACATTTTAGTGGCATCTGCTTTTGCAACAATCCACCAGGAATTAGTATAAACCAATTAACGACGAGCAGATAGCCCAGACTCTGCGCTACGTGTTGGTCGTGGATTCCAATGTTCATTTGCCAATCACCGTTTAACATTACCCTCGCACTTGCGGCTCATAAACGACATTGACGAGACGGTGATTGGGCGGTGCTTGTTAATATGCCTCTATCAAATTGCCGACAGATTGGGCGGCGGAGAGCATCGGGTCAAGATCATTGTATTCACTCAAAGGCACCAAACTCTTCGGTTAGTCATGGCGCTAAAAAAACATGGTCATCGTTAAATTTCTTTGAAGTTTTTCATCGATAATAATTATTTTGCGAAATGCAAAACATTCTGTCTACAAAAAATAATGTAAGAGACAAAAAAGGTTTATTTACTGATTATTTTATTTAACAAAAATAATTTTAGAAGACTAATTTTAAAATTTAAAAAGTTCAATTTTAATTAAAATTAGAAGATTTTCATATTGATATTAAAAAATAAAAATTCTTGATATGCTTAGTTCAAAATATAAAAGTAGAATAATATGAAATTATTTTAATAAATATAACTGTCCAATATTTTTTACATATATGATTGAATTTATATCATTATCACCGTCACATCCAATCCGAACAAAGAGACTATTTTTAACCTAAATTAACCATATCAAAATTTAAGTTAATATTTACTCAATTATTTATTTAATTAAAATAAATATTTTTTAGATGCCTTTTGAAAATTATTTTTAATATAAAATAAATAGATTCATTCAAGTTAATTTGTAATATAAAAGATTATGGCCTTTAAGAAATATCTTTTTATTAAAAAAATTTAATTAAAACATAAAAAGTTCTTTGTTATTATCATGATTGACGAATTGAAAATTCAATTCGTTTTCCGAAATCTAAACAGTCTTGTAAATTACAGGGTACAGGCCCAAAATGTTGTTCGACCGAAACAAATGAAAGCGGTCCGTTTAATCATACACAAATGCCGCCAGTTTCCCTCCTTTCCAAACAAAGCAGCTCCAAGTGCAACATACACTCTCAAAACGCAGAGCTATGACCAGGCGACGCCTCCGCCTCTCCTCTTACTCCGACGAGGACGATGACAATGACGTTCATCTCCAGGAATCCGCCGCCGAGCAACGTCCTTCCGTTGCTAACCCTAGCACTCTAATTCCAGAGCCCGTCCCTATTTCCGACGACGAGCTCATCGACGTCTCCGACGACCTCGACACACCTCCTCCTCCTCCTCCTCCTCCTCCAGAGCCCGAGTCTGAATATTCATCGTACGAGTCTCGTCCCGCACGTCGGTTGAGCTCCGACGAGGGCTCCGGTTGCCCTGTGAGTGATTGTCTTTCGAGGATGGGATTGAGATTGAAGAGAGAGTGGTTGGAGTCTTGTATTCGTGGACTTGACCTTGATGTTGCGACAATGGCGAAGCTGTGTTTCGAACAATTCTTGTTCTCCGATATGAATTACTTTGGCGGAGGTGTGCTTCCTCCCGATGTTGATTCCATGCATCTCGTTGATCTCTCGGGACCGTTTGTGCTGCAGGTAACCTTAATTTTGTGTGCTTTTGTTTTTATAAAAATTTTGAACTCCTAAGAGTTTAGCATTCATGGTACAGAATTATTCATCACGTTGTAAAGTTTTAGTGAACTAGGACTTGGTACTTGTACCGTCGTAATACGAAGTTAATAAATTACTTCGAATCGGTTTTTCGGTTGGAGTTTATTCTTACCTGTGAATCAATTCGTTTTTCAGGTAGATGAGATAGTTAATATAAGTTGTCCTCTAAGGGACAGGTATCAGGAAGCACCTCCTGGGAGCAAGAGGTGTCTCAAACTATCTATAACAGATGGTGTTCAGCGGGTTTTTGGCATGGAATATAGGCCTATCAAGGATCTCAAAGTCTTGGCTCCTGCAGGATTAAAGGTTTATCTTCTGTGGACTATATAAATGGTCATACTTTTAGATTATTCCTTTTATAATAGTGAGTGTTAGTTCTGATGATGGTCATATAAAATTTCTCAGATTAAATAGAACAATATATTATCTTTCAGGAAATAACACATTTTCTCAGGCTTTCATAGTAAGCCGTTCCCTTTTAATCATCTGGCACCTGACTGCATGACTACGCATGCCAGGCTGCTAGCAATTGCCTCTTTAACAGAATGCCAAAATATCATCATGATGATTTTAAGTTAATAGAGAGATCATGGTGTTTTGAACTTTATCAGGAATCTAGTTCATAAAGTTGATGTCCTGGATAAACAGTAAAAGAAGGTCTAGGTGGAGAAAGGAAACTGATGCTGAATGTTCTTCTCAAAAAATGCCCGTGATAGTTAACTGTAAGCTTAATTTTTTTGTAGATTGTGATCTGCAATGTTCATGTTCGACGTGGGCTTCTATTGCTGGTCCCTGAAGCTATAGAAGTTCTTGGAGGAACCGTTCAAGAGTTGGATGCTGCTCGCCAACGCCTTGTTAATGAAGTAAATAAACCACCAAGGGGGAAAAGGTAAATTTTATATGTATATAGGATGTGTTGAGTTGTTAAGCATTTAGAGTGGCAATTCCTGCTGCATTATTCTGCCATTGTCACCTAGAAAGAAAATAAGAAAGGGCTAAGGGCATGATTCAGCTGTTCGTCCTTCTGCTTTTTCCTTCCTTAAGTAAATGCAGAATGCAGAATGACCTTGCACATGATGTTTAAATTATGGGTATCTCGATTCTATGATATCCCTTGTAGGAGAAAAAAATATTGATTTAAAACAGTCCCAGAAAATGGCCATTGCTAAGTTAGAAGACTCTTTTATCCTTACGCAGGGTTCATATGTTATTAATTGTTTTGAAATACTATACTCTTGACCTTTATTGGTTGTTTTTTGAATTTTAAAACAGACTGTTTATATTCCTATCATTTATTCTTCATGAGTCTCAAAATATAGACGCTTTGTTTTGTAGTAAGTAGTAGCATGCTCATTTAATATTGTTGTATGAAGAGTCTTTACTTTGCTGTAATTCTTTTTGGTGGTGAAATATTCAATTATTAATTTCTTATTACCAAACAGTCTAGTCCTGGTTTAGAAAATTTGTTGTCATACTCAAGTCCTTGGTACTGCTTTAATGTACTTACTATTGGACTATTGCCTTACAGATCAAGGACAGGAGTAGTCCCTCCTTTGTCAACCAGAGCATCTCTGGCTGCCTGGCCACAGGTTTCTCAGAGCACTGATAGTTCTGTTAATAATCAGGGCCATATGGGTAGCTCTGTTTCTGCTTCTAGACCTGGGAATGACTTTGTTAATATTCCAGGACAGAGTAACAATACTATTGATGACCCTAGACATACTGATTTTGCTGTCAATGTTGCTGGGAACATAAGTAGTTCTGCAGTACAACCTGCAGATCCCCAGCAGACCGATAATCAAGGTTGGATTGGTTTCATTTTATTCTCCTTTGAGTTTGGCATTGCAATAATTCCAGTGAATAGGAAGTTAACTATTTAAATTTACCATTCAACCCCAAATATGTACAAGCTCTCTTTAGATAACCACTTGCATTATCTGAAACCTTATGTGAGAAAAATTGTGGAATTTTTCTGGATGTATGTTGGCCATCTTCTTTGCCAAAACATTGATTGTTGAAATATAAACTGATTTTTTAGATAGAACAAGTTGTTAGACGTTGATATTAATACATACTTGTCTAATAATAAATTCTTGCTCGGACTGCAGTTCCATGATAAATTACATAGTAATCAAACATTTTGACACATTACATACCTATTGATTACCATAAGCTTCTACAAAAAACTTCATGTTCTTAAACATGGAGCATCTGTATAATAAAATACATGTCTGGTCATATTTATATGCTTGTATACAACAAAACTACACTACTCTAGGTTATTCTCATATGAAATGCCTTTATAATCTCTCAAAAAGGTTTCGTTCTTTTTTCCTCTTTTTGCTTGCATGTAAATCTTCTAGGCAGCTGCGATGTTGCACTTCACACTGTTACCAATCAATGGACTAGAGAAGAATCAACTATTTCAATGAGCGCAGAAAAATCTGCACCTAATCGATTATCTAGTGTTGTTTTTGAGGTTGAGGAGATGCGTATCGATACTCCTGTTAGTGGGGAGAACTCGGGACCTAATGATCTCTCCAATGGCCCACCAGCTCATGGAGACATTGGTATGGTTGACGAACATGGGCAACCACTCGTACTAACTGGAGAGAAAGCAATCCCATTCACATACTTGGCTAGTTTGTCAGCTCAATGGGCTGCAGTGAGGGAGAATACATCTTCAGTTCAGGGAAAAGTTAAGGTGCGCATAATTTAATTTTCTCTGTGACTGGGTGCACATATCTGCGTGCGTGAATTCTTGTAAAGGTTTCTCATGGTTTGATGATTGTTTGCTAATATTTGTGAAAAATTGTAGTGTTTCCTAACTGGTGTAAAGGCATTTCAATATAAGGAAAGGACAAGATATGAGCTTCAGGTTTACGTTGATGATGGTAGCCTCATCTCAGATATTCTTATCGATCATAATGTAAGTTTTGAAGTTAGTCTTTCATGAAAATAAATGAAGTTATCAATAATAAAATGTAAATCAAATATTTCTTCTCTGCAGTTGGTACAGAAAGGAATAGGCCATTCCCCCGAGGAGGTCACTGCTGCTCTCTCTTCTTCAAACAAAGAGAACGCTAGAGATATGAAGGAAACTCTGAAAAATTTCCAAATGTTCTTGGTGAATTTTGAGGTAATAAAACATTGTTCGGCCTGTGCTCTGTTATGAATTTATCTTTGTGACAGTGCAAAGTATTAAAAGGCTGTTTTCCTCTATTGCCTTGGGGATCTTTATGACTCTTTGTATTTTGCTTCTTCATTGTTTGGAAATGTTATGGTCCAGGGGGTAATGCTTATAGAGATGAACGAAACTTCTTCAGTTCCAATCGCTCTTGAGATGAACCAAGGCTGCACTGCTTCTGATGCATGGTTGCTAATGAGGAGACTAAAGTCCTTGGCTCCAGTACAAACACCACAGAATCCAACCGTCAACAGGGTCGATATCTCACCTTGATCGTCTCCACACATATAGAGCTCTGTTTCAGGAGAAACTTAGAAGCTTTATGAAGTTGAGAATGATGGGACTTCTTAGCAACTCCCGACTAAAGGAAAGATTTAGAATGCCCTGGAAGATTCATGGCTCATAATGAAAGCTGTTCTGGCTAAAGAGACATTTAGTATAATTAGAGGGGAGTTAATGGATATTGATGATGAGCAACACAGCGGTACCTTAGGTGAATTAAAGTTATGTTGGTAGAAGCAGTTGTTAATGGAATAATGGCCCTGATATGGCAACGTCTGGTGATTTGATAGGAAATGTGTTCCTTGGTTTGACACTGGAAATATGACAAATCAGAGGGTACACGAGGATATCAACTAATCAAATTATCAATGGAGTGAGGTGGATAGCTTTGTTTTTGTTTACGGAAAAGAAGCAAATGATTCTAGCTGAAAACACAAAACCCATCAGAGATTAGGAATAAAAGCTGTAAGATCAAGGGTGGCAGCAGTCTGTTATGCCTTTACTGCATTTCTTTCGATTTTTTGGTCTCGACAACTTAATTATCCACTTTGTCTTTGTTTGCATTATAGCGATGACCAAGATGATTAGTACTTTGGTGAAATTACAATGGTTTAGTTCTTAGGAAATGAAGATCATCTGAAAACCTGCCATTTCTTATGTGTTGTTGCTTTATGCACAACACACAGAGTAGCTATTCCTTCTGATTCATGTTTGGACATTGCCCAAGGACAATTGCAATTTAGAATGGCTGATATGCATGATGCAGATAAAGATATGGAAAGACCATCATCCCATGAAATTGGAGCTACCAGGTGTCAGAGAATTTTTATTTACTAAGTGGACAATCCTGTATCTCTTTAAGAACTACCTCGTCCAGGGAGTGGAAATATGTAGTTGCTTCACTCTATTGTCTCAGGGATAAGCACCTTCCAGAAAAATGTTGCATTACAAGCTGGTTCTGCCATGCAATTGCTCTGTCCAGATGGACCATTTACAATTCTTTTGGGACACTTCTCAGTGGACGCCAGTGGCATCCTATTTACTTGAACCTAGCAGTTCAGTGAGAGTTGTATGCTGACATAATTCAGTGATATCTACTTTCTTTTGTGTTGCTTTGAAGTGGAAATATACCTCTCTCATTCTCTATCAACTTCTGATAAATTTGCCTCCATTCATTTCTGACTCGATCGGTCCTAGGTAACAATTGTTATTCCAACTTCTGACCCCAATTTCATCCTCTCTAGTCTCCTATATGGCAAGAAGAGCTGCTTTTCTTGTTTAAAACAAATAGAGGGATACAGTGAAAGGACAATGTTGTATGGGATGCAGTTTTTCTACGGAGTTGAGTGCATCCGTTGCGTTATAGAAGGCCATACTTGGTGCAGGCAACCATGCAGTGCATGAAGCATTTACTACCATTTTCCTGCCGCATCTTTTGAGGTGCCGAATTGCAAAGTAGGAGCTATATACTGAATCCCAAAGTTAATTTCCTCTGCATCTGTAGAGTATTAATCTGAAAATTGAGTCAGTTGCTGTTGTATGTTGCATTGAACTGTATCAACAGGCGGTATCTGAGATTTATGAGCCTCAAAAATCGTTATGAGATGCGGAAAACGATCAACAAGGTAGTTTATTCATCTGGTAGTTTATGTATTATACAACCCATTGTCTGTTATCGGTTTCGTTTACTTGAATGAAATCAATTTAGCAATTATATCGATCCTATACTCTTGTGATTGGACGTTACTTATAAATTCCATCGGACATATGGAGATCACAAGCCTTACATCAATCACATGGAGGGGCTGATTAAAGGTAGTGAAGTAGGGATACATAATAAGGTACAATAACAATTCAGAGCTCCTCGTACTAGCATACTGATTTTATTACGAACGCAAGAATTGCCTGCGAGTACATGCCAATTGGAGTTGTGGGTTGATTAGTTTGACTTGAGCTCATCAATTTGGTTGACAGAACTTGGATTCAGCTTTGATTTGTTCTTGTAGTTGTACCTTAAAACAAAGGCCCAGCGGTTGCCTAAGTCAGCTATCTCAGGATACCAGAATCTCCAGGGGAAAAGGAAAGAAACCCATGATGGCACCACCAAGTAATTGTCTCCACGGCAACCACTTCTCACTATGGCCTTCCCACAAGCTTCTCTCGATACTGATGGGATTATGAAATTCTTGTTACTCTGCATTATCAGAACATCGGCAAATTGGACGTAAGTAACTACTAACAAACCATTATTATTATGATTTCTTGGTTTCACTCATTCTAAAATACACTCTTATTATTTATTTTTAACAATAATTTGATTAAAAAAAGCTTAACAGATTACAAAGTGTTTTTTAAGTAATTTAGAATAATAAAGATGCTCTTTAAAATCAGTTAACACAGGAATTCATCAAGTCCAAAACGTTCTCGTTTATAGACTTTTTCTAATATGATCAGATGAATTGTTACCTTTCGAGTCATATCTGTTCTTATATTTCCAGGAGTCACAATTGTCACCCCAATCTCCCCACCAAATTCACTTCTCAATGACTCACAGAAGCTTATTAGAGCTGCCTTGCTTGCCTGATAACAAGAACAAGCTTGGTTTCGGCCACCACTTTGTGATTGGATACCAACATAATGTAGATAAAGGATTGAATTCTGAGTTCTTACACTGTAAAAAGCCGATTTTGGAATAGGGTACCGTCCAAGGCATGAAGCCACCACGATTATCTTCCCTTTGCTCTTTCGTAGATGTGGAAGTGCAAACTGTGTGCCATAAACTGCACCCCAGAAGTTTACATCCTGCATATTAAGTACTGTATTGGAGAATAGCTTACTAGAAAATATATATACATAGTAATCTCTTCTTTAGCAAACGCAATTGAATACCATCAATCGTCGAAGTGCAGAGATCTTATTCACATATCCAAAGTCCTCTGCTAAGCCCATCCCGGCATTGTTCACCAGATGATCCACTTTTCAAGCCAATTCAGAGAAGCAGATTAATAATAGGGTTAAAGAACCGAACCCCAAAAGCAGTTAAACTTACATTTACCAAAATGCTTCACAGCTTCATTAACAAATCTTTCACAATCTTCCAACTTGGAAACATCAGCAACAATGGCTATAACATCCGGTGAGCCTAGAGCCCTGGCCTTGTCGACCACAGGTTTAAGACAGTCCTCTTTAATGTCAACCAGAACTAAACAAGCTCTTCTCTTGGCATACTCGTAAGCAATTATCTCCATGTTTAGAAAGAAATATATAGCTTATCAGTATTCAAATCCCGATTAGTATATTACATTTAAGAATGATAAAAGAAACAAATTAACATTGTCGACTACTTGAGGCCTCACCTCACCAATTCCTGAAGCTGCCCCAGTAATGATCACTACTTTGCCTGCCACGTTCTCGCTGTGAAAATGCCTTCTTAGAGAGTCAATAAGCTTGATTATAAGATATAAAGGTAAGACACAAAGGAGAAGGATGGCGTTTAAAGGAGGGAGCAAAAGACTGAACAAGTTATGAACCAAATCCATAGCCTTAGTTTTGCTTCGGGTACTGTCAAATGGTGAGTCTGTCTAACTTCTATAAAGAAAAAGTTTGATGGTAAGGAGTTCTTTTATGTCCATGGAAGTCTCACAGCCATAGCACTCTTACGTCAGGTGGGGAAAAGTTACAGTATTATGATAAATGTGAATAATAGACAGTTGAAGAAGGTCAACAGCGGCTAGACAGTCAAATTTCTAGTACCACCGTTTGACTGGTAGAAGAAGGGACACATCTAACATGCCATTATCAGCACTGACCACCAAACTAGCGTCTGATGTCAAGCTCTTCCGTAAGTGGAAAGACCTTTGTAACAATCAATCTTGTCAACCATTTAAAAGTTCGGTGGTCACTCATGATGATAGTTGTGTCCTTTCTTGGGGGATAAGATAAAGTCATCATAATAGATGTGTCCTTTCTTAGGAGATATGCAATCAGCTTATAACTTATACTATCAGTTGATTTGATTAGTTGATTGTATTGACTGTTTGTCATTTGATGTTTGATAAAATTAGTTGTTCAGTATTAACTGTTAATGTGTAAAATGACTAGAGGACATGACATGACATGACTTTTTAAAAATTATAAGGGTATGAATATTAAATATCTTAGTTGTTAATGTTTAATATTCTTATAAGAATTTAAATTTTAGATATTAAATTCTACAAAAATTAAGCTTATAATTTTAATAAGAACATATAATAATAATAATAATAATAAGAACAACAACAACAACAACAACAACAATAACAATAACAATAATAATAATAATCATGAAGATTATGATACACCCAAATGTAAAATAACAATACAAATGAAATTTAACAACAAAATTCAAATAAAGCAAAAGAAATGAACATCATCATTTAAAGCGAAAGTTTATAACAATTCAAGAACGACGTCTAACTGCCATTAAATTAGAAGCAATATTATTACGAATAGTTTTCATCTCTCGAATTCTTTGTTCTTCAATGTCTTCTTGTGTAGAATTAACTTCAACATCTTGAAATACATCTGGAGGTATAAATTCAAGATCTTGATCGATGATGGTAAAAGCCGGGTCACCAATTGCACTTCTTTTAATATAGTTATGCAACGTAAAAGCTGCACAAATTATTCTATTTTGATCTATTAATGAATACCTAGGCATTTTTTCAGTATTTTTTATCAAGCCTTAAGAACACCAAAAGCCCTCTCAATACAACTTCTCAATAATGAATGAGCTCGATTAAAAACTTCTCGAGATCCTCTTGGATTTGCACCATGAAACTCCGATTGATCCTCTTGGATTCTCCTACAAAAAAATTAAATATCTTATTTTTAACAAACTATTTACTATTAGAGTAAAGGAAATTAATTTAAATTGGAGAAAAGGGGAGATAACCTTAATCTTCAAAGTTCACCACTCCTCACTAGCAGCAATTGTTCCTTTGTCGTAATCTCATCCTAATCCCGTTTCTTTCCCTTTCAATTGTTTCCAAAGATTCCATCTAGTTCTCATCCAATCAAACTTATTTTTAAGCTTTGTTTTATCCAATGGTAATGGTTGTTTTGTGAAACTCTTCCTCCACCTTCTTCCATGGTAACTTTTGACCAATAACTCCACCGCATTTTCCCTTACTCCTTCAATATGTTGATTACAAATGTCACAAAAGATAAGAAGCGTTTCTTTTGGCCAACGAATCCGACCTATATCATTCCCCATTTGACTTCCTCCTTTGTTTCCTTTTTCGGATGAAGTCATCTAATCATATAACATGAAAAAGATTATATGCTAATTAATCAATTTGCAATTGATGTCACTACTTAATTAGTTTCACTAGCTTGAATTAGACTACTTCAACAAAATAAATTGATAATTTACTATTTATCATTATAATACTTTTATTAATTACTTAATTTAAAATTATTTTGCCTTTTAATTTAAAATGAGAAATAGAATTAAATTGTGAGTATTATTCAAAAATTATATAAAACATTTTGTATTAAATTACT
>JANIHZ010000006.1:67491806-67501960 GCA_027478365.1 Erythroxylum rufum | reverse complement strand
GTAAATTATTAATAAATTTATTTTATTTCATCAAATAAATAATTTAAATTTTAACTCTTTATTTAAAATCAATATTTATTTTAAATATATTTTAATTATTAAATCAAATTTTATTTGAAATATATATATTTTGAAGAGGGGCACATGGCCAAGAAAGGACGAACACGGAAACAGGAGGAGGATCCTCCGCCTCCCACCATCTCATACAGAGCGGCAGTCATAGGTGGTCCGAGAAGGCGAGTGCTGCTGCGACACATTGTTGGCCGGAGGATGACCTTGTGCCAGTGGAGGAGGGCGATATCACACCGATAGTTGGGGAGCTCAGGGGCAGCCTTATGTTTTCCCAAAACCTCAAGTCCAAGCTCGATCAACAATGGACCCAGGCAGTGGTCATGAAGGTATTGGGGCGTCGCGTGGGCTTCTCTGTCCTCCTTGTTCGTCTGCAATCACTGTGGAAACTGCGAGGTCCAATGAAGATGGTGGACCTCGACAATGACTTTTATCTAATCAAGCTCAAGGAAGAAGCGGATTACTGGCGAGTTCTCACCGAAGGACCATGGGGAATCTTCGGTCATGTTATCGCCATTCAACGCTAGAGTCCTTCATTCCGACCATCCCATGCCGGGATCGATCAAGCTGTCGTCTGGATTCGTCTCCCTAACCTGCCGATTACCAGGTATCATCCAAAGATCCTTACCGAGCTAGGGAACCTCGTCGGGTCTACCGTGCGCATTGACAACACAACTTTGCTAGCGAACCGTGGGCGTTTCGCCCAGATAGCCGTGGAGATAGACCTCACCCGACCACTACCTCCCTCCGTCGACCTGGACGGGGAAACCATGGTAATCACGTATGAGGGTCTTCCTACCGTGTGCTCCACGTGTGGCTTCGTGGGTCATAACCCTAGCGCCTGTCCCTGTAAGCCTTCGGCCAAGCCACCAACGCCTACGCCGGTGGACACATCTGGCCCAGCTTCGACGGATCCTCGAGACGAACTGGGAGCACGCAGCAGAAAGACGAAAAATGCGGGAAACAACGGCTATAGACCCTGGACTAACGTTCAGCGGAGGCAGCAACGGTCGGTGAAGGGACAGGTGAGTGAAGGAGTACGTGCTACTACTCAGACAAAATCTGGAGGAGGATCCAGATTTTCAGCGCTATTAACTTCGGATGCAGAAGAGGATGGGACGGCTCAGCAAGAAGTCCAACGCCCCCCTAGGAGCCCAGTTGGTTTTGGACAAAGAGTTAGCCTGTTTAGTTTTAATGGAACCAGTCCATCACCAACCCAGTTAGGGGCACCCCGACCTCCGATTTGGTCCGCGGTACCAAAGTGAGCCCAAAAGGCAACGCTATCCTTATTAGTTCCCCGACTAGGGAGGCCCGGGATCAGACGAGCGGGCCTCCGGCTTCGGATTTCGCCGCGTGCGACCCAAATTCGGCTGAAGCCCACGACGGTCGAGAGAAACCTCGCAGTCACTATCACGACCCATTTTGAGATGATCTGTGATCGACAGGTCCTTGAGGGGCAGGCTCAGGGGGTTGAGGCAGGGCCGCAGCAAATGGAAGAGGTTCAGGAAATCAGGGAAAGCTCTGGTACCCCCGTCAATCCCCCGACGGATCCCCCAGATATTAACATGAACCCGACAGAGTCAGAGGAGGTTGTGGGCCCTAGGCACCCGCCGGACGACCCACAGCTTGATCTCATAGAGGAGGCCCAGGAAGTGAGCCCTATGGAGGCTTCGATGTAGGGTCCCTCTTTTCCCTTTCCTTTATATCGATTATTTTTTGGAATTGTCAAGGAGCCAGCGGGGCCAATTTTCAGACCGTCTTGCTCAACTACGTTCGCAGTCACAAACCGGGCATGCTCGCTTTGCTGGAATCTCAGATTAGCGGTGCTAGGGCACAAACGGTTATTCTTTCCCTCGGATATGATTTTTCTTTCCGTGTTGAAGCGGAAGGTTTTTCGAGCGGTATTTGGTTTCTCTGGAAGGTATGAGTGCTATACTTGTGCACACGTTTTTGACATAATCTCACATGTATATGATTGTTTGTCATATTACTTGGTCAAATGTGAGCTGTTGTAATTAGCTGTAATTTGTAATTATCTCCTGATTTATCTCTTAGGATCATTCTCTTAATTAGCTTAGGATTTGGCTTGATCTGTTGTATCTTGTAATTGAGTTTAAATACTCACAAACCGTGAATAATAGTGTGAGCTTTTACAATCTATTTACAAATTCTTTATGGTATCAGAGCCACATATCCCTAACCGAGAAATTTTTTTTTCGATCTCAACCCCACCCTCTCACCGTCGACATGTCTCAAACAGCCGCAAACAACCACGTCGCAAATGCCGACGCCCCCAATCCCAACTCTCCCATCATCCAGTTTAATCCTGCCAGCCAATTACCCTTAAAACTCACCGGCAACACCAATTTTGCAACCTGGAAAGCCCAGGTCTCTATGCTCATGTATGGACATGACTTGTTCGATCATCTTGACGGATCCACCATTGCACCCGCCCAAACAACCGGCACCTCAGCCACACATAACCCAGCCTAATCTCTTTGGTTTCACCAAGACAAGCTGATCCAAAATGCCCTTATGGCATCTGTCGATCCAACAATAGCCCCTCTGGTTGCCAATGCCACCACGACACATGGTGCGTGGCAATCTTTTCATACTACTTTCGCGAACAAGTTTCAATCACGCCTGTTTAGCCTCCGTGATCAGCTTGCTCGGCTTACAAAGGATGCAATGCCAATGGCAGATTATCTCACTCGAGTCCGAGCCCTGGCTGATGAGATCGCCCAAACCGGTGCCCCCATTGCCAACGATGAACTCGTTGTTCAGATTCTACGTGGGCTAGGAACCGAATATCGTGAAATCTCCGCCGCTATCCTTGCCCGCGATACAACGATTTCATACGAAGATCTGTATGATAAACTGCTTGACCACGAGATTTTTCTTCATCATGAAGAGTCGAAGAAACCGGTGGCACCCATCACAACCGCTCTAGCTTAAAGCAGTAAGCCTAGTAATGGCAACTCACACCATGGCCGCCGATACAATACTTATGGCCGAGGTAATGATCGCGGTGCAAGTCAACCCTCTTTGTGGCATCAGGGTCGATCCTATTCGGGGCGCGGCAACTCGAGCAATGCTGATCCAATCAAGTGTCAACTGTGCAAAAAACCCGGTCATGAGGTAGATGTTTGTCGATCCAAATCACACAACCATTATGAAGCTAAGGCTAATTATGCGGCCTTCAATTCGACTGATTATAATCCATGGATCCTTGACACCGGCGCCTCGCACCATGTCACATCTGAACCTCGAGACATGCCAGAGTATTATGGTTATGAAGGTATAACGGTTGGCAATGGTATGAAAATCCCTATTACTCATTCCGGTTCTACTCGATTAAATGCATCCAATTCATCTTTCATGCTTTCGAATACTCTATGTGCACCTCAAATTATAAAAAAATCTGATTTCTGTTTCCCAATTTTGTCATGACAATCAAACATCAATTGAGTTTTACCCATCTTTTTTTTGTGTGAAGGACCTCCGAACGAAGAAGCCGCTGGTGCAAGGACGGAGCAGCGAGGGCCTCTATGAATGGCCGAAAACCCGACCCACCGTCAATTTATTCATGCTACCGTTCAGTATCGTTCCCTTTCTTTTGACTTAACCGTCGTGTATGTTAGTCCGCAAGCGTCCTCGCAAGCTACTCTATGGACCGCGCTTTCTTGGATTGGCAACTTAGTCTCTTGGCCCTGGCTTGTGGGGTGATTTTAATGCGAAGCCGGCTCAGTCCGACAAACGGGGCGGGGCGCCCTCGTCCCGGGTAGTGAATCCTCGGTTCCAAGATTGGGTGCATCGGTGTGGTCTTCATGATGTCGGGTTCCGGGGGTTGAGATTCACTTGGAGGCGAGGGACAGTGCAAGCTCGCCTCGATCGGGTGTTTGGCTCGTCCGCTTGGGTCCAGACTTTTCCTCATACTGTGAATCATCACCTTCCCTTCTTAGGTTCAGACCACCGGCCTATGCTCTGCCACTTTTCTCCTCCCCTGAGGCCTGTTTCCAGGCTGCCGCCTTTTCGGTTCCAGAATGTCTGGCTCACACACTCTGGGTTTCAGGAGGTGGTCGAGGAATATTGGAGCCCGGATGAGAGGAGGATGAGTCTCTCCCTGAACCAATTCTCCGCTCACCTTAGCGACTGGAATAAACAAGTGTTTGGGAACATTTTCCATCGGAAAAAGCGGTTATTGGCCTGACTATATGGGATTCAACGTGCCCAGACAAACGACACAAAGGACTCGTTACTGGCACTGGAGGACCGGCTCAGTCAGGAATTACTTCAGGTCCTGTGTGAGGAAGAGATATTTTGGAACCAGAAAGCCAGGTGTGAATGGCTATCAAAAGGGGGTCGGAATACTATTTACTATCATACGCTCACCATGACCAAGTGGAAGAAACTGCAGATCGCGCAGCACACCGGCCCGGATGGAAACCACATTTCGGACCCGGCACAATTGCGCCGACTGGTCATGGATTATTTTACTCAACTCTACACTTGTGATACTGGTCCGGCTTTGGATTTCCCAATCTCAAGTGCCTTCTCGACCCTTTCGGAGACGCACCTACAGGAGTTGATCTCTCCTGTCATGGCCCCGGAAGTCAAGCGGGCTATCTTCGGGATGCATCCCCACAAAGCCCCCGGGGACAATGGTTTTAATGCTCTGTTTTATCAGAACCAGTGGGGGAAGGTGGGGCCGATGGTGGTGACTTTTATCCGAAACATTTTTCAGCAGCACACTGGGACCCCGAAGTGAATCAAACACGCCTGGTGCTGCTCCCTAAGAATTCATCTCCAACTCAGGTTTCACAATTTCGACTGGTAAGCCTGTGCAATGTCCTCTATAAGATTATTTCTAAGGTCCTGGTGAATCGGCTAAAAAACCACATGGATCATTTAGCAGCAGCATCCCAGTGCAGTTTCATCCCGGGTCGGCATATCACCGATAACATCATTATCGCGCAAGAGGTGATCCATTCTATGAGGAAGAAGGCCGGTAAAACAGGGTACATGGTGATCAAAGTGGACCTTGAACAAGCTTATGACCGTCTTTGTTCGCATTTTGTGCATGAGACTCTGGTGGATATTGGTTTCCAGAGCCCTTCATTTGGGTGATTATGCAGTGTGTTACGACTACGACTCTGCAAGTTGTCTGGCAGGGGCAGGCCTCCGGGCCCTTCCGGACATCGCGCGGACTCCGTCAGGGTGACCCCCTTTCTCCGTATCTTTTTGTCCTCTGTATGGAGAGATTAGGACATCTCATCTCAGCCGAGGTGGCCAGAGGCATCTGGAAACCGATCATGCTGGGGCGCACGGGGCCCCCGATTTCTCACTGATTCTTTGCCGACGATTTAGTCCTCTTTGCAGAAGCTGATGATCGGCAGATACAAGTTATTGGGGAGACTTTGGAAAAATTCTGCCGAGCTTCTGGACAGCGGGTTAGCACTGCAAAAACTAGGATTTTTTTCTCAAAGAACGTCTCTTGCGACACTGCGCGGCGCCTAAGCAGCGGGCTTCAGGTTACCTCCACGACTAATTTAGGACGTTACCTAGGTGTTCCTTTAATCCATGAGCGCGCTACCAGGCGGACCTATCAATATATTTTGGATTCGACGCAAAAGAAACTTACGGGGTGGCGTACCAAGCTTTTATCCCTTGCGGGCAGGGTTACTCTCACTCAGGCTGTTCTCTCGGCCCTGCCTCTTTATACTATGCAGACGGTGCGCCTCCCTCGCCGTCTGTGCGATGATCTGGAGAAAATCATGCGAAACTTTCTTTGGGGTTCCTCGCTGGACCATCGTAAGATGCATCTTGTCAGTTGGGAGTCCGTCTGTAAGCCCAAACCGGACAGCGGGCTAAGCCTTAAACGTGTTCGGGCGATGAATGACGCTTTCCTAGCCAAGCTTGGATGGGGCTTACTCACTAAACCTATAGCACTTTGGGTTCGGAGTTTGAGAGCGAAATACAGGTTCGAGTCTTCGAACGTGCCACTCACGATCGCCAGGTCGGGGGCCTCGACCGTCTGACGAGGGATATCGACAGTTTGGGACTGGGTTCGCCGAGGGCTCAGGTGGGATGTGGGGAATGGGCGGTGCGAGTTATTTTGGCTTGACAACTGGCTGGACAATTGGGGCCCTCTTATTCACCTGGTTTCCTCGCCAGTGCCAGATTCCCTAAGGTGCGCTACTGTGGCAGACCTCCGAACGGAGGACAGCTGTTGGCGCTGGTAGGAATTCCAGCAGTACCTCCCGGGTCACCTCTATCTCGCTCTCGCGCATTTCGGTCCTCTTGTCGTGCATTTGGAGGCCGACAATCTGCGGTGGGATTTAACCCATCACGGCCGTTTCATGGTAGCATTTGCTTACGAGTTAATCGAGGGTCGGCCTACGGGACCTCGGCAACCTTTGTGGCGGACTATATGGAAATGGGTTAGCCCACAACGTATCCGCTCTTTTCTTTGGCTTATTGTTAAGCGGAGGTTACTGACTAACCAACAGCGTGTGGCCAGGCATGTGGCACATGACAGCCGCTGCCACTACTGTGAGGAGGAGGAATCCGTTCTCCACGTGGTTCGAGATTGTCCGCGAGCGCAAGCCATTTGGCGGAATTTTCCCCCGGTCGTGGTCGACCTGGACTTCTTCCAGCAGGAGGAGGCCACTTGGTTATACTCAAATCTCACGAAGCATACTCCGATTCTACAAGAAGTCTGGACCACGTTCTTTGGCGTTACCTGTTGGTTCCTGTAGAAATGGCGGAATAGCAGCTTGTTTGAGGCCGACTTTGTTTGGCCGGTCTCCGATCATCGAATGATCATGGATTACGTCGGGTGGCTAGCTCGTGCTCGGGTAATGGAAAATTGTGTGTTTCCAACACCAGGCCTTCCTGTTGGGGCTTTCGTGGGCTGGGCAAAGCCTCCCATTGACTGGGTCAAGCTCAACTCCGATGGAGCTGTGGCCCCAGGTTCTCATTGGGGTTCCGCCAGGGGGCTCATTCGGGATTAGCATGGGGTTTGGCAAGCGGGTTTCCAACAACACCTTGAGTTGAGCTCGCCTGTGGCGGCCGAACTATAGGGGGTGTACTCAGGCCTCACAGTGGCTTGGCACCTGGGATTTCGACGAGTGGTGGTTGAGGTGGACTCACTCGAAGTTATTAATCTTCTCTCTGATCCTCCTACTATATTGACAGATGTGTCCTTTTTGGTAATAGGTATCCACCAGCTGTTGCACCAGGAGTGGACAACTCACATCCAGCACGTCTTCCGTGAGGGGAACCAGTGCGCAGATTATCTTGCTCGTCTCACTAGCCGATCAAGTCCGGGTCTTCAAGTCTTACAGGAGCCACCCTTTGGTATCCAGGAGCTTCTCCGCAGAGATACCCACAACGCGGTGTTTCCGCGCGCTTTGCATTAATTTTGTGCTTTTCCTCTTGTAAACAAAAAAAAATACAATTGACAGGTAAAGCTTGTAACGAAAGTCTGTTAGAATAAGGTACCTACACATTAAAGACACGAAACAGTCTTTGCCAATTAACAGGCTAGTCGGGACATGTATTTTCATGTTCAGTCAAAGCAACAAAAGAAAGGTGTACTAAGTATTTCTTTGATGCTTCTGGTACTCTAAATTTGACTAATTTAAAAAAGAATTTAAAGAGGATATTACTTTTTGACGATAGTTTAAAGTTAAATTTGAGTTTATTCTAAAAAATCTCAAATTTTGCTAAATTTTATAATTATAACCGAATTTTAAAAAGTGACGTTAAAATTTTAAAATTTTAAAATTTTAAAATTTTAGTTTGATTATAATTTCTTTGTTAAATTTGTTGACATAATTTATCATATGTATCAAAAACCTTAATATACGTAAATTAAAATTGACACAATTAAAAATTAATAAAACAACATTGTTTAATTACAAAACTAAAACGACATTAAAAAATGATCTAAATCAATTCACACAATCTCCATGCTCTCATTTTTTATTTTCAGTTTGATCCCTTTATTTTTAACTAATTATCCCAACACTTTCACCTTTAATTTTCTGTTTTTTAACATGATCTAAATCAATTCACACAATCTCTATGCTCTCATTTTTTGTTTCTGGTTTGATCCCTTTATTTTCAACTAATTATCCCAACACCTTCACCTTTCATTTTTTGTTTGTTATTTCAACGCTCCAAATTAATCTCACATCGTACTCCTTATTTATTATATTAATATTATTAGACGTGTATTAATATTTAAAATTTTTAAAATACATTACAAATTATGTCAGCAAACTCAATAAAAAGGCTGAGAATTTAAAAAATAGCATAAAATTTTGGTATAATTAATCCGTTAAATTTCAGTGCAATTATTGAACTTTGAATGTCCTTTTGCCGTTTTGTATAAGCGCTGAAACCACTAAACATCAGCTTGAAATAACGCTTTAACATGAAAGTAAAATTAGGCATACGTCTCTGCCAGATGAGGTGGCCAAGATTTAAGACTTAGACCTCCGACCAATCAACGAGGGTTTCATATTCAACAAAAGAAAACGTGTCTTCCAAGTGTACAAATAGTCGCAAAAGATTTGCAATCAAACCGAAAGTATAGTTTAGCTAAAACTACAACCCACCAGAAAGAAAACTATGTTCACACAAGCAAAAGCCAAACTTGAGACTCCACTGTTAGTCCTATTTCTCTTCACTCGTCAGTAAGCCTCCTGCTCCGCCTGTCCATAAAACCTCGTCAAGACCTGTAATTTATGATCAAAACTGAAAGCAGAGGAGTTATTAACTAATTCCAAGATTGAGCAATTTTAACTTACTTTCTTGGGAATTATGAACTGCACAAACTTCTTCTTCCCTTTCCCATTTACACTGGGAGATTGCACAAACTTCTTATTTCCTTTCCCATTTACACTGGGAGATTTGTGAACGGGATGGTTTCCTGTATATTTCCTTACATGCTCTCTCACGAACTTCTCGTAAATATAAGCAGCTCCTCTGAACTGTGGTAGAACCAACCATGCCGCCAATATTAGCTTCACGGTGTACCAGATAGGAATCCTACAAGATGAGGAAGCGATAAGAAATTAAACAAGAACTGGGTCTTTTCAGGTGTATGTATAGATAAAGATTCTGACCACTCTAAGATGGATTGGAGTAATATCTCTGATAGAGTTAGAAAGGAATATATGATCCAATAAGCAAGCCACTGCTGATCGTCCTCTTTTGAAGGGGTCTCTATGGCAATCACCGAGGCGTATCTGTTTCCAACCACAAAAGGATTAATCATTTCAACTCAAAAAACATGAAACAAATGGAAAAGACAGATTTTTTTTCATGACCCATGTGGTCGTTTTAGCAACTTACAAGGGGTAGAGTAACATCAAAACAGGCCTGCATGACAATAAAACAGCAAAGTTAAGATCAAAATGAAAAAAACAAGCTGAGTCTGCTCTGATTAGTAAGGAGTAATTGAAATTAAAATTACCCAGCTACTGAATGAAAGTGAGTGAGCAGAGTCCAGAAGCGACTCATGTTTGTTCTCTCTTCCTAATTTCTTGCGGAGAAGACAGGTTTGGAAACAGAGTCAAGAACAGGTCGGATTAGCTGAGAAGATAACAGATGACAGATGTGAAAACGGTTTGGCCGTTTGGTTTCTACAAGACATCAAGAGTTGGAATTTGATGTATGGATCTCCCCCCACTAATATATTGAAGACGTGAGGACAGGTGTCAGATGCATTGGATGCTACGTTAAACGTGTCAGCATTGGCACCGTCCATATATATGAGTAGTATATTAATTGATCTTGATGGATAAAGATCCACTCGTATTCGTTGTAATATGTACGTATATAATACATAAACTAGTTACTTTCAACGTTTTTTTTCTGAAATATGATACAAAATATGTATAATAAAGTTTGCAAGGATTTTTTTCTCATATTAAAAATAAAATTTATATTAAATTTTAACTTAATTTAATAAAAAGACTAAAGCTGTTAAGCTATGAGTAATTTATTGAATGTGAATTTTCTTGAAATATTTGAAAAAAAACGTGTTTTTAAAATTTTTAAAAGATACGATTAAA
>JANIHZ010000006.1:67450646-67462166 GCA_027478365.1 Erythroxylum rufum | reverse complement strand
CTTAGAGTGTTGAAAACCATCTGTAAACAATTATAGAACAATTCCATTAAATTCGGATAATAATTTCAACACCTTAATAATAATTACGTCTAAAATATGTGCAATTAAATTGACTTATCAGAAACAAAATTTATTTAGAAATCTCACACATACTAGATGATAACACGGTTCCCTTCAACCAAGAAGAAAGATTTAGAAACTCATACGAAAGTAAAAACTAACTGAAGAATAGCAAAATACAAAGTCTCCATTCCTGGTCTTTTTCTAGAAAAATAAAAAATCCGTCAGAAACCAGAAAATACGCAAAAATGTAAACTCCTAATAATACCTCTCGTCCACGATAAAAATGTCTTCTTTTATGATTTTTGATGTCCTCCCACTTCACTCCTGTCGTAATCTTCAGCAAATACACTCACCACATATTCAGGTTATAGATCAGCATCAATAAGGAAACAATTTGATTCTCAAGATCATGAAGATCTTAGGTGGATCGAATCTGATTTCAAATCAGATTCTGCAGATAATCTTTTTCTTTGCACGTGCCTTCGCTAAGTCAATTATTTTTGTTCCAGCTGAGAATTCGAATTGTCTTTACTTTCCTTGTATCTTTTTGATCCAATTGCATCTTTCATGTGTTGAAAATCATCTGAGAACAATTAAGAAACAAGTCCATTAATTTTGAATAATAATTTCACCACATTAAAGAGATTTATATAAAAAATTAGCGCAAAAATGGCAATTTAACAAATTCCCCCACACCAGACCTTTACTTGCCCTCAAGCAAATATACCAAACCACTTCACTCTTTCAATTTGTCCTTCATAAGATTAAGTGCACACGATCCACTAAACTTTGGCCAGTAAGACTTAGGTTACAACATACATCATAATCACTTTTCACCGATACAAATAAACAAAGTCAAATTAAGACATTCTTGTTCAAAGGAAAGTATGAAACCAAATTGAATTCTTCTCACTTATTTCTCTCTTTACGCTCAAGTGTTTAAGGTTAAAGTGTTTCTCTCAATTCTCCCTCTAATAGATTGCACTACCATAAGGTTGCAAATTCACCATTTATCATTCATTCGAATTACATGAGCTTATAGATCAAAAGGACTTTATTATGGGTTGTAATGAGGCTAGGTTCAAAGGTAAGGTAAAAATGGCAAAGGGTTAATCACAAGCATTCATAAAGTACCAAGTAAAAGGGCCACCCACTCAAATTCAAATTCTGAGATAAACACATGAATACAAGGAACTACAACTACTCATTACTAACTAGTGCTATTATGCTTTATTCTTTTTCTTTTTCTTTTCTTTCTTTTCATCAATTTAAATAACGCTAAGAAAAAGGAAAAATAATAAAATAAGAGAAAATAATAGCAGCATAAATTAATAAACACATGAGTAGAAGTACCTATAAAAATATCTCATAATATAAAACAGAACAAAAGTCCCAAATTACTCAATGCTTCATTCAACTTGTGATAGGGTAAGGCTAAAGGGGGGTTTTTGGGTTTCAATGTAAGGTGATTAATTCAAAAACAAACAAGGATAAAGGTTGAAAAAGGGTTTGCAAGGGAAAAATGATTTAGTGGGCCATTTAAGCTAAGGGGTTCAAAACAAAGAAGGCCTTAATCATTTCCATGAACCATGTAATCAAACAAATTCAATATGGTTCATTGCAAGTTTTGAAGGCAAGCCTGATTAGAGGAGCATCACACAATACAAGAAAATAGAATGACAAAAGATGATGTCATTAAGGCGCAAACCTACTCATAGGTTTAATTTAAGAATTAACCTTAATTCCACATATTACCTAATCACTCAAACGTCAAACTTTGACTAAGTGTATAAGACTGATTATTGCAATTAATCAGCATGGTTCACCTTAGACTCACATAGCCCAGTTTAATTTCATGCACACACTCAATCTCTTCCAAACTAATATGACAAAGCTTCATGGCTTAACACATAATACAAACATGCAAAAACAAAAAGGAGAATCAAAGAAAGGCAAGATTACATAGTCACACACATGTACTCCATATCCTTCCCCCACACCTAGACCAACATTGTCCTCAATGTTACGACATAAGATTAAATAAGCAACAATAGAAAAGAAAAGAGAAAAGAATGCTTCTCTATTTGTTGAAGTCTGAAATTATGGAGTTGGTGGGTGAGGAGGTTGGAATCCTTGATGCTCCTAATATGTCATCAAATTATGCTCCATTGGGTGAATTCGGTGTTCTAGTCAACTGAGACAATTCTCTAAATTGGCTTGGGGAGGTTGGTGACTACCCAGTGCATCTGTTAAAACCTGACTTCTTGTAGCTAGACATGGATTGAAAGGGTTAGTTGGAACCAGATTAATGAAAGATACCTATCCATGGCTTAGGTTCACGATTCCCATCCTGTGCAAACATTCTATATCTAAGGTTTCTATAGCATAAGCCACAATCATGACAATATTGTTAGGATCTAATAAATCCAAACTAATGGCCAATTGAGTGATGTAGTATCCTACTATCAAAGGTTTAGATTTTTTATTCAACACAGATTGAAATTATGTTAGAAACTAAAAACCTAAATTAATATAAACATTTCTATCTATACATCACAAAAAATAAAATTTAACTTTAGAAAGTGTTCCTGCGGAATCCTGATGCCCTAAAAAATATATTATAAGAGTCTATGAATAATTTTGAAAATAGGATTTTTCAAATACGGACTCTTAGATACACTAGCATTGTATGGATTATGGTCTATGGACCATTGAGTCCACAATTCAGATGCATTAAAATCATCATGATAATCATACCAGGAACTTACAAATGGCTCATCTTTAACATCATTAGTTGAAATAAAACCTATAGCCATATTAAAATCCGCAATAGACAAAGCAAATTCCCTTCCCATAAGTCTAAATCCCACAATTCCTTCAGTAAACAAATCAAATTCTTCATGAGAATTAAATTGAAATGTGCTATAAAATTCCTCTTGTTAGTTCAACATATGCAAGGCAATCAATTTTAGCAAACACATTCCAGCAAATTGGTCCCATCATTTGTTCAAAGGAGTCATGTACTTGCAAAGCTTCAAGATGTCGGTAAGAACATACTTACAAGGATAAATTTTACGTTGGCTGAATTGCTAAAATCGTTCGATGTCTACTAGGGATCGAAAAGAAGTGAAGCGTCCACTTCTTCAGTTCCATTGGCTACGGTTCTCCACTTCTTTACCCTTCTTTGTTCGATTTCGTGTTGAAGGGCCTGGTGTTGGAGCCGAAATTGGTGGTACAGATGAGTTAGATGCTGTAGCTGTAGGTGTGGTTGTAGTGGTGTTTAATGGAGATTGGATGTCTATAAATGACATGATTGGTTAAGCTAACCTGCAGGATTCACTTTTCTTCCATGGCATGACTGCAAGCTATGTGAATTTGCAGTCCTAAAACTTCAAAAGAAAGGACACGAAACCAATAAATTTGATTGGGAAAGGGTGGTTCACAGTGAAGAAGAGGTTAGACGGTTTGGTGTTGTATGGGAACGATGTGGGTGTCACGATTTCAACAATAGTTATGTAGAATTGGAAGTGAGTGAAAATAGAAAGAAGAGGTGAGTGAAACTAGGAGGAAGAGATAAGTGAAAGAGGAAGAGTAAAAATGGTGGGCAGTAAAATGGTAGTAGCGGCGGGAAGGAAATGTTTTTTGTTCTTTTTATAAAAATAATAAAATTGTAGATATTAAAAGAAAAATTGAAAATGCTAAATAAAATTAAATGAAATTCATAACTGGAATAAAACAAACTTAACAAAATAAAATAAAAATGATAACCACTGAAAAATTAAAAAATAAAAATAAAATAAAAAAATAAAACTGAAATGGAACCTGAAATTTTTTTGGGGTTACCCTAAATGCGCTTCTTTTAAGTCATTAGCTGGACGTATTTGAAGACTTACTTGATTAGAGATAGGTTGGAGATACCAACTCTATCTCATCCACATGCTCAACTAAAGAGTTCTCATAGTATGGTTTCAGATGGTGTCCATTAACCTCAAATACCTTAGAAGTGTCTAAACTATGAATTTCTGCCGCACTATGAGAAAAAAACGTTAGTAACAATAAATGGTCTAAGCTAGCGAGATCGTAATTTTCCTGGAAATAACTTAAGCTTTGAATGATAAAGAACTTTTTGTCCTTTTGAAAATTAGTTCCGAGAAATCAATTTATCATGAAAAGCTTTAGTTTTTTCCTTATAAATTTTTGCATTTTCATACACTTCATTATGGAAATTTTCTAACTCTTGTAATTGCAATTTCCTATTGTTACTAACCTCTACCCGATCCATATTCATCTGCTTCACAGCCCAGTAAGATTTATGTTCTATTTCCACAGGTAAATGACAAGGCTTATTAAAAACTAACCTGTAAGGTGACATGCCTATTGGAGTTTTGTAAGCAGTCTGGTATACCCACAAGGCATCATCTAATTGTAAGCTCCAATCTTTTCTTCTCAGATTCACCACTTTTTTTATTATGGACTTAATCTCCCTGTTGGACACTTCAGCTTGTCCACTTGTCTACAAATGATAGGCTGTAGAAACCTGATGTGAGATAACCACATCTCTTCATCAAAGCCTCAAAAATCTAGTTGCAAAAATGGGTTCCTCGATCGCTAATGATAGCTTGAGGCATTCTGAATCTAACAAAAATGTTAGGTTCAACAAAATATATAACAGTTTTAGCATCGTCAGACAAAGTAATCTTAGCTTCAACATATTTCGAAACGTAATTCATAGTATGCAAAATATAATTCTTATCAAATGAAGAAGGAAAAAGGCCCATAAAGTCTATTCCCCAGATATCAAAAATCTCATAAACCAAGATGTTAGTAAGTGGCATTTGATCTCTTGATCCCAAGATACCTGTTCTTTGACAACAATCACAAGACTTGCAAAACATGTAAGAATTATAAAATAACTTAGGCCAAAATAATCCATACTTAAGAATTTTTTGAGCTGTTCTTTTGGGACCAAAGTGCCCCTACACACAAATGAATGGAAAAAATTTAATATGGAAGGAATTTCATCATCTGTAACACATCTTCTAATAATCTGATCAGCACAAAATTTCCAAAGATGAGGCACATCCCAAATGTAATATTTAACCTCTCATTTAATTTTATCTTTTCCAACTCTAGATAAATCACTAGGTAAAGACTTAGTCACCAAAAAATTTACTATGTCAGCATACCATAGAATTACCTGTTGAATTTTGAAGAGACTTTCATTCAAAAATTTGTCTCGAAGAACATCAGATGCATTGGTTGGAATGATCTTGCTTTGATGATCGGCCACCAAATTTTTAGCTTCTTTCTTATCGCGTATTTCCAAATCAAATTCTTGGAGAAGTAAAATCCATTGAATCAATCTCGGCTTGGCTTTATTCTTAGTCACCAAATATTTTAAAGCTGCATGATCTGAATAAATGATCTCCTTCATGCCTAATAAGTAGATCCAAAACTTCTCCAACCTAAAAACTACAGCCAAAAACTTTTTCTCTGTCGTGGAATAACCCTTCTGAGCATCGTTAAGTTTCATGAAAGTGTAATAAATGACATGAGGCACCTTGTCCAGTTTTTGGCCTAGCACTACTCCAACTACATAATTGGAATCATCGCACATTAGCTCAAATGTCATGTCCCATTTTGGTGATTAAATAATTGGAGCTGTAGTAAGTCATTCCTTAAGTTCTTCAAATACAATCTTACATGGGTCATCAAAATCAAACTTCACGTCTTTTTGGAGTAGTCTACATATGGGTTGAGCATTCTTTGAAAAATCCTTGATAAATCACCGATAGAATCCTACGGGACAAAGAAAAGAGCGAACTTCCCGCACAGTTGCGGGGTAAGATAAAGATCAAATAACATCTATCTTAGCCTTATCGACTTCAATTCCCTTAGAAAAGACTATATGACACAAAATTATGTCTTGATCAACCATAAAATGACACTTCTCATAATTTAAAACTAAATTTGTCTCAATACAACATTTAAGCACTTTTTCATTGTTGATAATGCATATTCCAAAAGAATCTCCATAAACCATGAAATCATCCATAAAAACTTCCATACAACTCTCCATAAGATTAGAGAAAGTACTTACCATATACCTTTGAAATGTCGTTGGTGCATTACATAACCCAAATGGCATTCTTCGATAACTAAAGGTGTCGAATGGACACGTGAAGGTTGTTTTCTCTTGGTCTTTAGATGCAACCAAAATCTAATGATACCCTCAATAGCCATCTAAACAACAATAGTGACATTTACCTGCAAGTCTTTCAAGCATTTAATCAATAAACGGAAGTGAAAATTTATCTTTTCTAGTATTCAAATTTAGCTTCCTATAATCTATGCAAACTCTCCACCCATTTTGAACACAAGTGGGTATTAACTCACCATCACAATTTTCTATCACAAATACCCCAGTTTTCTTCGAAACTACCTGGACTGGACTTACACAGTTGGTATCCAAAATTGGATAAATGATTCCAGTGTCAAGAAACTTCAAATTTTCCTTTTTCACTACTTCTATTATAGGTGAATTTAAACGACATTGGTGTTGCCTCACCTCCTTGGCTTCATCTTCCATCAATATTCAGTGCATACAAATGGTAGGACTATTGAATCTGCCACTGTCCAACCGAAAGCCTCCTTATGCTCCCTTAGCACTTGAATCAATTAATTTTCCTGCAAAAGAGTAAGTTGATTAGAAATTATGATAGGTAACGTGCCCTGCTCACCCAAAAAGATGTATTTTAAATGACTAGGTAAACTTTTCAACTCCAATGTTGGTGGTTGGATCAACGACGGCAGCAATTTGGTGCTGTTTTTGGACAGCTCTACATACGACAGTTGTTTTATAAATTGCTTGGTTTTCTCTAATTAGCAAAACAACATCTCTAATTTGTTGTTGGGCAATAACGATTCCTTGATGTCTTGCCACTGTGATGCATCTCCCATCTCCAAGATTGTTTCAAGTTCATCTCTTCCACTCAATAATAAATTTTCCTAACCCATGTGTCAATAAAATCCACAGAAATAATAGGTTATTGATCATCCAGAAATTTTATGGCATTGTATATATTGAATTTAATTAATGCACCATCAAAGTCCATAGTCAATAAACCATCATGAACATCGAGTTTTGTTCTAGTGGTTTTTAAGAAGGACCTTCCAAATAAAATCAAGGTTGAAGAAGATATGTCATCACTCCCTATCTGCAAAATATAAAAATTAGCTAGAAAAAGCATATCCACCGCTTGAACTAAAATGTCCTCTATCACGCCCTTTAGATAAGCATTTGAACGATTTGTTAATTTAATCACCACAATAGTTTTCTTGAGAAGTCCCACGTTTAAAGACTTATAAACATCATAAGGCATGACATTTATAGACGCACCCAAATCTAACATAGCTCTTTCAATTCTCAAATCACCAATTTGACATGGGATAGTGAACATACCTGGGTCTTGACACTTAGGTGGAAGGTTTTTCTTTTGTAAAATGGTTGAGACATTCTAGTGGAACTGTCTCATCAAATTTCAATTTTTATTTTGAAGTGCAAAGTTCTTTAAGGAATTTCACATAACGTGGGATCTATTTTATTGCATCAAGTAAAGGGATATTTATCTAGACTTTTCTAAAAGTTTCCTATATTTCCTTCTCTTGCTCCTCCTTCCTTGACTTGGTGAATCAATAAAGAAAAGGCAGTTTTACAACTAGATTTTGCAGACTGGGTGCCTCCTTCCTTGCTTCTTCTTCAACTTCTCTTTTGGAAATTTTTAAAGGTGGTTCCTTCAATTCCTTACCGCTCCATAACATGATAGCTTTAGCACTTGTTTGGGGTTGATTTCTGATTGAGCTAGAAAATTTCCAAAACTTTGTGCCTCTAATCGATTAATGGTGGTTACTATTTGCCTCACTTGATTTTCAAGATTTCAGATACTAGCTTGAGTATCCCGCTGAAATGTTAAGGTGTTAGAGGCTAAAGATTGAACTATATCTTCCAAGGAAGACTCACCTTTGGAATTGAATGTTATGTGTTGATGTTGTCTAGATATATATGGTTGTCTAAATTGCTGGAAATTTATGGTAGCTTATTGTCCTTGAGAGTTCCCATAATGCAAATTCGGACGATCACGTCAACCCGGATTGTAGGTATTGGAGAATGGGTTATATTTCCTCTAATTTGGTCTAGCAAAACCTCCTACAGCATTCACTTGTTCTGTGTTTTATTCCTTCAAAACTAGACATATGTCAGTGGAGTGTCCTAACATCAAACATATTCCATATACCTTTGCTTCTTCTTTCTTTGTAACCATAATTTGTCGCACCAAAGATGTAAGGTCATCCAATCTTTTCTCCAATGTTGTCACATTCACCTCATTCACATGTTTCGAACCTTGCCCAGTATGTGTCCCTAATTGTTGTGTATTGGAAGCCATATTCATTATAAATTCCCTTACAACTGTCAGTGTTTTGTTAACTAAAGCTCCACCACTTGCAGCATCAACCATACTCCTATCGATGAGCAGAAGGCCTTTATAGAAGTATTGAATCAACAACTGGTTGGTTGTTTGGTGATGGGGATAGCTAGAAACAAAGTTTCTTGAATCTTTCCCAATATTCGTAAAGTGTTTCTCCTATGTGTTATCGAACGTCACAAATTTCCTTTCGTATGTTGGCAGCTTTTGATGCTGGAAAGTATTTCTCAAAGAAGAGTCTTTTCATTTCAGTCTATGTTTGCACATTTTCACCATCTGAATAGTACAACCAATCTTGAGCATCATCTTTGAGAGAAAATAGGAAGGCTCTTAATTTGATTTGTTCTTCAGTTACATACACTGGCTTCATTCCCATGCAAACCACATGAAACTCCTTCAAATGTTTGTGGATCCACCCCTAGTAGACCTCTGAAAATAGGTAATAAATGGATCAGCCCATATTTTAATTCAAAAGTGTTGTTGTCACCTAAATTTGGAAAGTTGATGCAGTGGGGATATTGAGCATCCATGGGTGCAGCTAGTTTACGAAGAGTATGATTCGCAGCCATCCTTTCCATTTTCTGCATTTGTTGTTGTTGTTTTGTTTGTTTCTGTAACCTCTTGGTAGTCTTCTTGATCTCTTAATCAAATAGCAGTTGAGTTGTCTTATCTACTCATGTAACGTACATATACCGTCAAGAAAATCCCCATCAACAACACCAAAATTTGGAACTGCTATCACTTACAACTAAATTAATGACAACTCTAATAATGAAAAATGTAGTTAGTGAAGAGTTAAGATCGTTCCCATGAGAAATTTTAACGGTAAAGGTTATACGAGTTTAGAACTAAGACAAATTAGGGTGAGGTTTAATTCACATAAATTAAGAAATTAAAAATGGAAAAAATCGAGAATTAACAAAAAAGATCAAACCTAAAAATTCAGTAAACAAACCTTAGTTTCAGGAAACCTACGTTATCAAACTAATATGGATCCTTGATAAAAAATTCAATCCATTAACAAACATTCATTGGGTGATGTTTTCTCTTAAGATTAAATGAATAGAAACATGTATTCTAAACATTCTTATTAATTAACAACTTAGATATGATCTTAAGTTTAATTGATTAATAGCTTTAAGAACTAAGAAACCAATGAACAAGACAACATACATATGACATGCATTTAATCAAGTTAAGCATCTTCTTAGAATTTCCAAACTCTAACGTATAGATGGTGATCCTAATTGCCACTGTGGATTAGCTAAACTGAACGTCAAATCCTACTAACATGGCATTAAATTAAACAAATCAATTCCTAGTTGCACACCCTAGAAATCAATCAATTTAATCATGAAAAGCAATTCGGAAGACACTCAATATTCATCAATGAAACAAACTTTAATCTCACACATACTAGATGATAACGCGGTTCCCTTCAACCAAGACGAAATATTTAGTTAGTCATAACAAAAGTAAAAACCAACAGAAGAATATCAAAATACAAAGTCTCCATTCCTGGTCTTTTTGTAGAAAAATATGAAAAATCCTTCGAAAACTAGAAAATATGCAGAAACGTAAAGTCCTAATATTGCCTCTCGTCCACAGTAAAACTGTCTTCTTTTATGATTTCCAATGTCCTCCCTCGTTCCTCCTGTCATAAACTTTAGCAGATACACTCCCCACATATTCAGGTTCCAGATCCCCATCAGTAAGGAAACAATTTGATTCTCAAGATCATGAAGATCTTAGGTGGATCGAATCTGATTCTGCAGATATTTTTTTTCCTTGCACGTGCCCACGCTTAGTCAATTATTTTTCTACCAGCTAGGAATTCGAATTGTCTTTACTTTCCTTGCATCTTTTTGATCCAATTTCATCTTTCATGTGTTGAAAATCATCTAAGAACAATTAAGAAACAAGTCCATTAATTTTGAATAATAATTTCAATACATTAAAGAGATTTATATACAAAATTAGCACAAAAATGAAAATTTAACATTAAGAACAAATTGTGAGTAACTATCGGTTAAACCCGTCAGAATTAAGTCAATACTTAATTATGATCCAAACCAAAACCCAAGGAGGTCAACTGATCAATGTAGTCATTCATCTTTAGTACGTGCTACATTGGAGATGTCCCCTCAACTGTCTTGGAGCAGAAGACCAATCATGAAGTCTCGAACCTTTCGGACCTTGCTTGCTCATTAAAGAGCTCCCTAAGATGATAGACTATGGTATGAGCATCCATAGCCTCATGCTGCTTTTACAGCTGTAGTGACATAGTGGCTAGCATAATACAATTAGCCATATCGCTATTATCGAGAAGCTTCCTATATGCCCTTCGATAATCATCAAAGGCATTAGCAGCGGGGGGATCGAGAAGTGGTTCTTCCAAGACACAACCAAGCTTCTAGTGTAACAGCCCATACCACCCGCTCGCAGATATTGTCCACTTTACGTGTAGGCCACTTTTGGACACTACTCCCACTCACAGTTTTGTTTTTCCAGCGTGTAGGCCTCTTTTGGACACTACTCTCGTAGGACTTCCTAGGAGGTCACCCATCCTGGTACTGCTCTTACCCAAACACATTTAACTTTGAAGTTTTGATGGGATCCAATGCGTTAGGGCATAGAAAACGCATCTACAAGTGGAAGGTATCCACACCCTTATAAGGAGTGCTTCTTTCTCCTTCCTAACACATGTAGGATAGAGCCCATAGCCTTAGTGCTACCGAGATAAAAATGAAGAAGTCTAGTGAGAGTCAGAGTGGCTCTGGCAGAAGATTCAGTAAGCATCAGAACAAAGCCTTCAGACTACCAGCTAGATCCAGATAATCAGGGTTTGGACAGAGGAGGGGTTTTGCATAGGCTGGAAGTGGAAGAGGTACAGTGCAGAGTCAATGGCCCCTATGTGAGCACTGTGGGAAGAGGCACGGTGGAGAGTGCTGGAATGTGTCAGGAGCTTGTTTTC
>JANIHZ010000006.1:67406601-67416604 GCA_027478365.1 Erythroxylum rufum | reverse complement strand
TTATAAAATTAGCTGACCTACTAACATAATTAAGACCACTAATAATATAAAATTATTTGCTAACTCATGACTCTTAAACTTGAACCACATTATTCAACTGAAAATTAGAAAAATAAAAAAATAGAAACCTATTTGTAAACATGTTTTTGATTCAACTAATAAACTAAAATTGTAATCTCGACTTGGAATCATTCTCTGATACTCCCTCTTAATTTAAAGTTGCAGACCCAAGCAATGGCCTAAAATAAACAGACTTTTCTTTCATTGCTGCAGTTCCTTATTTGCAATCTCATCTTTTGCCATCAAATCAGTGAATACAGATGTTGATATATATGTTTCATTCTTCTATGGAACACTGGATTTCTTGCCAATGCAATTAGTGCGCGCTAGTCACAAAAAAGATTCAGTTGCACCTTCTTGATTTTGATACGCGAGTATCCTCATCCTCCATAGCTAAATAGCTTGACAAATTGCTAAAACTTCAGCTATATAGAGCGAGTCTCTTTTATTAAATGGCTCATAGCTAGCATTCCGATTTCTTAACTTCTGCAAGATTAATGCGGTAGATAACTTTTCATGAAAATATTATCATATGTATTATACTTTTTATATATTATAAGATACTTTCCCCGTGTAATTTTTTTTTTTTGATAAACCACCCAGTATTCGGTTCCACATGAGCAACCGACTAATCCAAATTCGAGTCGGATAGGAATAGAAAAAGTACACTTGTCCAAAACTCTTTTAGTAGAAAGTAGATCAAGAAATGTGAAGAATAATTCCATGCAAAACTATGGACATACATTGCCAAATTGGTTTCAATATTATAGCATCCCATGAATATGATTTTGGGGTTTAGCAATACGGAAAGCCTTTCAGGGGTATGAAGACCAAGGTCTCTCTTGCATGCATCTAGCCCCTGTCCTTGATGAACTTACCACTACTTTAGTAGCTAAAAGAGCTGGTGTCTATATGTAACGACCATAGCCTATCTTGTCCGTAAGGGAAAAAAAAAAGGAATAGGAGAACAAAATGGAATTAGTAGGAATAGGAGGTACAGGCAAGGTTGGGAATGAGCTGGCGAAGAACAATGATTCAGTATCACATTTCGTTCGTCCGTATAAGTGTGAGAGATATACCTCATGCATGACGTTGTCCACTCCTTACAATATCACAAGCAGCAAATAACATCTTCCCACCAACCCTTGGGAATATCTATATTCCCAGTACAGGTCACGAATCTATAGAGAAACTCTTGTCTTCACAATACAGTTCAATACTTCTATTTACAATACAGTTCAAGAATTCTTAAGCGTATACACGGTATGCTTCGGCTTGAACAGCAACGGACAAGAGTTACCCAAAATGATGGGTTACACAAGTTACATACACCATAAGATGTTAATTTGGGACTTCATGAACCCTTGTGTACAGACACCCTGTTTGTTGGTGATACAAACCATAAGATGTTAATCTATCCCCCTGGAATGGAAAATCTTCACTCATATGAGGGAACAATCAACAAAACTCTTAGCAACTGAAATCAAATAAGCCAGAAGCAAATGCCAAATACAGTGAACTATCAAACAATCCTCTGGGTACATTCGCAGCACAATGTCGAGAAATGCCCCCTTGTGACTACTATATCTCATGTCAGTGACTTCCACATGCAACCCTTTTAACACCCAACAAAATCAACTTACAGAACATAAGTAAAAGTGAGGCTTGATTTAATGTCCTTGAGCTGTTTACTCCCCTGAGAAGGAAACTGTGTTTCACTGCTATACAAATGGCAGCTTAAAGCATCAGATAGAAATGCCCAACTTCTTCAAATTTCCCACCTCTAGATATATAGTTGAGTAAAGAAAAAATTCCGAGAAATAGCTTTTGCAGTGGTCATTAATTGCAAAAGCAAGTTTAGGAATTTCCAACGTCTCTTCATGGGTCAAAGACCTAACAAACCTTGCTGGATTACCCGCCCAAAGTTCACCTGACGGAATTCTTCTCCCAGGGGGAACAACAGAACCAGCTTCAAGGATAGAGTGTGTCTCCACCAAAGAACCTTCCATAAGTATAGAGTGTTGCCCGATAATGACCTCAGGCTCAATTGCGACAGAACCAGGAGAGAATATGCACCAATAGTCACATATGACATACCTTTCAATAGATGTCTCTGCTGGCAGTCCTGATACATGAAATATTAAAAGAATTAGTGTTGGCACCGAGGATTTGAAGATGGAGTTGTGTATTTGCGTTCCTTGAATGAGTTATTTCAGTTGACACATCATGCTTACAACTTGTTCATATGATAGGAGCTTATGAAGCAGAATAAGAAAATCAAATTTGGTAAGAAGGGCTTTGGCAAGGCCTGAGAAAATATGAGAGGTATCTCCAGATAAACTCAAGCATTAAAAGTAAAATACCAGTCACAGGACATTACAAACAGATATGTATAGACTATAGAGTCTATTCATATGCAACAGTAGATTGGAAGCGCTACAAAGGAAGTAGATGAGTGCTCAATAGATGGCAAATTATTACCTTAGAGATCTACTAAGATAATTTGTGGCCTAACGAACCAACCATGAAGGCTTGTGACATTTCTGCATTTTTTTTTTCGAAATTGAAGAATTTTGTGACATCTCTCTTGATTCTTCAAAACTTAATAGATAGAAAAATATAAGGGCCAATACAATGGAGAAATTAAGCATCCAAGCTAAAACAATTGGCTTCATCCTTAGTCCTTTTAGCATGTAGCTGTATATCTTTCATTAGCACAATGAGGGGTCTACATAGGAAACAAAGTGGCAGTTCAGCCCAGCAGGATCAGCCATCCCGAAAGATAAGTTGGCAAACTCTTGCTCTCACATCACCAGGAATGAGAAAGCACTCAGATTTGGTTATATCCCTTTCAACTAGTGTAAATGGCTACACATGACAAACTTTCATTCACCAATCTAGTAGCTCCCAAGACAATGAATTCTGGATGAAATTTTCAATACATCATTTCCTTCAGCTATTGATATCTACAACAAAACTTCACTTACCAATTGAGAAACCACCAAGACAATGAATGCCTGATCAAGGTTTCAAGCACATATTCATGACAAACAAACATGCACAAATCTCCACACAGACCCACACATACATAGACAAAAGTCCACTATCCACTTACACATGGGTACAATGGCACATGTTGAAAGTAGAAAATACCATAGAAAAGAAGACAAGTACTGTTATAACTCCATTACCCAAATATCTGACTCATATAAATCATATTCTAATTACCATTGTCTGCTTCGCAACACAAATCGTCTTGACAGTACATCTATGATTTGAGTAAACAGACCCACTTCCACTACACAAAATAATGTAACTTTAAGGTCACTGCATCCTAACATTTCAGTCACAAAGGCAGTCTTTGTACCAATGCCAGGGCCAGGCTTCACAATTTGAGAATGAAAAATCCATAATGCAGAAGTTCATTAACTGATGATTTCTAATAAGATTGACATCTTATGCAGTCAGTAAACTTGCTTGTCTTTGGGTAGAGCTATACACTCTGATGAAAAAAAAAAAAAAAGCTAAATAACTTGTTAGTGTTCTAACTTCTAAGTAAACGTACTTGGATGATACTAGTACCCTGAAAATAGCTGCTATTATGGGAACAGAGGCCCCATGCTATACTGCTTTACTCTCTCCTTCCATTTCTCTTTCTCTTTTTCTATTTGACATTTCAGGAAGTCTACATCTAATCGTACCACAATAATACATACGAAACATTCAAGTCTCTTAGCACTTTGGTGTAAAGACCGTGAGAAGTGGGCTAACATGGAGAGTAGCATGATACCTAACTTGAAACACCGCTACTGAATGTCATTACTCACTCTTGTCACTCAAAACTAGATTATGATCATTCCTTAACTAAAAAATGAAAATGAAAAGAAAAACAACGGATCTATGATTCGTGTAGAACATGTTACCTAAAACCTGACTTGCCTACAATCTTTTATCAAAGAGGCTCAAAATCAGTGCTTGCTCTATGTACCATGGCCCCAACTATTACCCAAAAATGATTTCCCAATACAACTGATCATCAAACCTCTACGATGTTACAACGGTCGTTGGAAAACGATCAAACAACTCGTACTAACCAAACTATTATTTCACGTATGCTTGTATTTTACAACATTTAACAGAAACTGGGCTTAATTTCAAATAAAGACATCAACACAACATCGAAAACTCAGCCAAAAGCGCAAACTAACAATTCAACCAATCATAAACCTTCCACGTAACACAAAGCACCAACCTTTTAACAAAAGATATAAATTCAACACAAAATTCTCAACAGGAAAGACTAAACCCCGAACCTGTAGGCGAATTCCACGCGGCGTGAATAACACATCGCTCCTGAACATTGGAACAAAACCCGACTGTGATCTTATTGAGATCGTCCCGGAGAACCGACCCGTTCCAAACGGACGCTCCGTCCCACACCGTGACCTGACCCGCAAAGACCACATTTGGCGCCACGTAGGCGTCCACGGCGACCTTTGGGACCCACTTCCCCAACGGGATTATCTGCCGCTGACCTCGGTAGTCCTACTTTACTCGATCGGCCGAAGGCGTTATTGATTTAGCCGATGATTCGACGGAAAGAGAACGGCGCAGGAGGTGGCGGTGCTGGGTGATTGCAGAGGCTAGAATAATTATAAGTGACAGAGATGACACACTTTGTGAAGTAAATTAGGCAATAAATTATGATTTTCTATGGTTGTACATCCTTAAACAGATGGACAAATGAGGAAGTTAATAAGTCCCTTATTACATTGTTGCGTACTATCATTCAAAAAACTTACAAAAATGGAAAAAGTATTTACTACATATTGAGTTAGTGTACAATAGGATTGTGTGTTCTACTACATCTTATTCACCTTTTGAAATTATGTATAATTTTAATTCTTTGACTCATGAATATGCAAGGATGACCCACATGCTTGTTTTTATTAAAGCACAATTTGCATATTTATTTTTTAAAAAGGGTAAAGTTGTGAGATTAGATGACAATTTTGTGTTTTGACCTAATTTTATTAATTATTATTAGTTGTCAAGTTATTTTTGGAAGGATTTCAAATTTAAGGCTGATTAAGGTTGATTTGTATCCATTAGTTAAGGAAATCCTTTTTGGTTAAGTGTTTCCTATTTAGTTATGTTTAGTAATAGTCAACAATTACATGACAACTCGATCTCATTTCATTTACTGTGGCTTTCTCTGCTAACGCTTTCACTGTGGCTTTTCATCCCAGGTAGTTGCTCTAATGACACGAATAGCCAGTCAAGTCAGTTTATGCTAAAACAAATTAGAGAACGTCCATCACAACACAATAAAGAAGCTAAAGCAAAATGCATATCACTTTTAATTCACATCATACCTCTGAATCACCAGATGTTAACAAACCACCCAAACCCAAGAACCAGAATCAGAGAACTCCTCGATCTTCCTCGTGTTTCAAGCATAAGAAATCGTCAAAAGGGGAAAACTATTAAAGGGTTTTTATATCAACGTACAAAGTTAAAGGTGAGCATCATCTCTGTTTGCCATGAAAAATATATCTTACTACTTGAATTTGTGCAATATGCTCGTAGCACAAATGTAACCCATCCCCAAGACACACACGTTGATCCTGTCTTACTTTTGATATCTTTTGTATTAGGAGTGCCATAGTCACTCCTAGTACAAGGAAAAGAAGTATCACTGAGTTATTTAATGGTAGAATACTAGAATTAAGACTCATCTTTTGTGACACAATTAACTAACTAGGAATTTTTGGGCCTCAAATCTTCTGTTCCGTTTTTGCTACGACCGTGGTTGGATGTTGTTTGGAACACATTGGCACAGCAAAAACGGAACAGAAGATTTAAAGCCAAATTTCTGTTCTTAAATTTGGAAGGCATTTTCACCAATTGATCGTTTTATGATATTAATCTTCTTATAAATTAGGAACAAAATAGATAAAATTCTTCTTTTAACAGCACTAATTATAAGATTCAAACTGCAATTCTCTTAATTAAGATATAACTCACTTATCATATTTCATAAGGCTCTCTATTTTGCGAGGGTTATAAAAGGGACGTCAATTGTAAGTAATATTTTCTTTGTATTTTTTATAAAAAGATTATTTTCGTGACTCCAACCTGTCACTTTTTGGTCACAAAAAGTAACTTTATCGTTTATTATTATTATTATAATAAATAAATAAATTATTTGTGAATGTTTTTATTAGCCAAATTTAAAATAATCTTTATTTTTGAAAAAAAAAGAATCATTTTATATTCTGGTAATTTAAAATAAAAAATTCCTTCATGTCAAAGTATTGGATCTTTTATAAGATCCTTAACAGATGATTATATTCTTCCAATTATTAGTGGAAGGAAAGAAAAAAGGTAGTGTGCATTGTTCCTTCCTCTCTGTTCTTGAGGTAAAAAGATGAAACTTCACTTTCCAGTTGCAACATGGAAAAGCAATCTTGATGGTACTTTCCTATGCTTTGTTCTTCTCTTTACAAGAAAAGCTAAAGAGTGGGTGGGAATTCTTAAAGCCAACACATACCAACATGATCAATTTGGGGTAAAATTCCAGTCTTCAAGAACAAATAACAGAACAGTGGTTCTGTCTCCCTCCTTGATAATTTTATCTAATCATCATCTTTGAACGAACACTGCTTGTCCCAGTCAATATTTTTACTCTCATATATTTCAATATAATAATCCGATAAGATACAGCATATTTTCATATCGGAATTTTGTCAATATATTGACTAAGAAGGCATCTATGGAGCTGTAAAGATAGAAGTAACAGGATAAGAGCACTTCTGGGAGGCTTATCTCCATGTACCTACCAAGAACAGGTGAATAAGATGGGGTGTCTTTCTAAAATATCTCGCTGATTCTCATCCATGTCACAAGATATTTCTTTTTGACGGACCATTTTCATGCGCAGATTTCTTCTGCATCCACTCTATATATATATATGTTGGAGATTGACATTACCAACTACCAAGCAACTGCAAATACAACTTCTTGTCTTTTCATTGGAAGCATTTTGGAGGAAATGGAGGCAAACTACAACCAAAGAGGGTTCACTAAAAGCAAGCGGGTTATATCTATGTATCAACCATCATATACTTCTGTGCAGTATCTGAGCAAGGCTAAGGCTTACCCATCTTCAGTTACTTCTATAGGCATATATGGTGGAGTAGTTTCCAATCATCCATCGGAGGACTACTTGCCTTCCATGACGTCTGGAACTGGTAATAGTCGTAGCTACTTTGAAAACAAATATACTGGTGATGAATCCATCGATGCCAAGGCTGCAAGTTACATCTCAAGCGTTCAAGCACGTTTTAGGCTAGAAAAAGTTGAATAGACCGCAATTTTAATTTAGAACATAGTCTATAGCCCCAAATTCTAATATTTCTGAGAGTCTCAAGTACTTAGCTTGTAAGTTCCTCGCTATAGTTTTATATTAAGCAAATATATGAAATGATGTTTTTGTACTAGCTGTATCTCTGAAGCTAATTCTATACATAACAGTTTGAACTTTGGAAGCAAATTAAAATGGATTCTCATTCCCAAAATGATACAACAATTTCTCAATTGTTCAGAGAAAGTTAACATATTAAATTAAGGAGACAAAGTAGATCGGACTGTAAACACAGGCTAGTGATCTGTATAGACGTGTACACCAATGGCAATAAGGAAGACAGCGATGAGGCCTAAGTAAATAACAGCATGAACAACTATAGAAGCACCGCTAGTCTCCATGTTCCCGAACTCCACAACTTTATGCTTCCCAGGCATCTGAAACAACAGTCCCGGCGACAACAGTACGAATAGCAGCACCGCGATTATCACAGGTCCCCAATCCGCCATCTTCAAGGAAACGTTTGCTCAATGGATAAGATGGAAAACCCAGATGCAGTTTCAGTGAGAAAGTATGGGAATGTGTAGAGAAGAAGTAAAAAAGGAAGGATCTTGCGGTAGGTAGGAGCAAGGAAAATTGATGGAGACACTAGTGGACAGAACTCCATTGATTTACTTGTTTGGGATAAGAATAATAGATACTTGGCTGTGTTAGTTCGTTTCGCATTCATGTGAAAGCACATGGGAGATGGGCTCATGGTGATGAACATTTAATGATCATTCCTGTATTTATTCATTTATTTTTATAAACTTGTACCTCAAAAACAACATAAAAAAAATCAAACACGCGGACCAAGCATTTGGATTCATGAAGCCTTTTCATGACAAAAGAAAACATAAAGGAAATAATAAATGAATACAAAAATGGAGTTGATTAGCCAGCGTAAATGTGAATGCCGACTGCTAAAATGAGAATGGTGAAGACGACGAAGAAGATGATGGTGTGGACTAGGATGACCTTGACATTGGTTGTGAAGCTGCCAAATTCTACGGCGCGAGCGTTCCCCGGAAGCCGGAACAGCAGACCAGGAGACAAGAGTATGAACAATAACAATCCTACTAATATCGGTGCCCAATCAGCCATTGAACTGCAAAATCAAGCATACAATGCTTCAGGGTTAATGATCAAGTTCATGTCAGGAAACAGCAAGCACTATTTAACGACACGAGACAGTTCTTTTGGATCATCTTTCTTTCTAGATATAATCCAACTTATATTCCTTTCGTGAAAGACCAGAGGATATAAAGCCCAACTGCGCATGTCAGGAGAATCTGCTTCTCTATGTATAATGTTACTCAACCAATGACGAACAAGAGCATCAAACCTACATTCTCACGCAAAACCTTTGATGGGGGTTAAGCATCTCTTCATAATTAACAAAAAAAATCCTGAGTGTGTGTGCTTCCTTTAAAGTCACGAGTTCTTGCATTACTGGATTGGTACAGTAATGGTTCATAAGGGAACTTCATGCATTTTTCATATTTCAGCCACCGGATGCAGATCACCGCCATTTTTAGAGCACATTTATTCACGCGTAAAGTGAAACCGAATATGAGTCTCCTGTGGGCGGATCCTTCAAATGACCTCTCTAGTAATAAAGGTCTGGATTCGAGTCATCCTTGAAACTTTTTAGTAATTAACTTAAATACTTGTCTTGAAAAAATATTTAAGTGCAGAAAAATAAATGAAATATGCTAAAAAGTGATTTATGATAGTTAAATAATTTTTAAAGATAAAATTAAAATAAAATTAAGATGTCCAGATTCAATTATATTTTAAAAAGGTAAAATTGTTAAAATGTTACTGTTTTTATTGCGGGAAGATAGCAATTATATAAATAATCTCACTAATAAGTTATATAATAATTTAATAAGTACATGATAAAAATAGTTTCAATAATTTGTATTATAAATAAAACATGAGAAAAGTATATACATTTAAAATGTGGTTAAATTTAAATATTTTAATATTCAAAGAGTTATAAAAATGTTTTATTTAATATTTATTTTCAACCAAGTATTTTTTTTAATTGAGTTAGCAACATTTTTTTAAATCAAAGGCAAGGAGGATTGGGCGATAAAAGATGGGGATGACAATTTTAGCCCGGAGCATAGTCTATAGTCAACGGGCTTGACTTAAGTTGATCGGGCCTTAGGCCAGTTCTTCAGGCCTGTTGGCCATTGGGCCAGACTGGGCTTTTTTAATCAACATTGTCCCTTCCAATTTTTAATCACCAATAAATTATTGTGAACATTAATGATGAAGAGTGAGTTCAATGCTAACGGCCAGCCATAACTTTTTTAGAATACTCTTCAAATTCGAAAAGTCAATCAAATTTTTACTTTAAAAAATAATAATAAGTTAATATATTTTTATTTTAAGAAAAATATAGTTATTATTTTTGAGTGATTATTTATTAATTCATTAATAAAATATATTTTAGTGATATTATATTATATTGTAAAAAATACAATGTGATGAAAAATTAATGCCTTATATTTATATGTTTTATTATTG
>JANIHZ010000006.1:67323148-67338709 GCA_027478365.1 Erythroxylum rufum | reverse complement strand
TTCTGGTATTGTGTTTGGCCAACCATTACTTGACGTTAGTTGTTAATTGAAGAACCGATAGGTGAAAATTAATAACGAAACTCCAAACAGAGAACTCATAAATTTCAGATTTAGATATAAACTGAATTTATGAGAGAAAAATCCAGATTAGCAAAGAACTTAATGGGTTATGCTTGATTGCTAGTTTACGATAGTAAATTAGGATTATTGCGTAACACTCCTTTGATAACTTGAAAAAAGATCTAAGAAACTCTAGGCTCAACCTTCTATCAACCAAAAATTCGCTTACCCTGGTAAAGTCCGTAGAAAACGCTAAAAGTGGAACCATCCTTGAAGCTTACCACATTCTATTTGAATTAAACCCCTATAGATTTTTGCATTTTTTCTTTAGCTTTAATTTTGTTATTTTTGATAGTTAATTTTATTATTTTATTCCCTATTTTTACACAAATTACTTAGTCCAATTAATTGAGTGATCTAAGCCTAGTACTTACACAATTACTCCATGTGGGACGATATTATACTGTACTACTTGAGACCCGTGAACTTGCGGAATCACATCAATTGAGCTATTCGGATTAGATTAACAAACGTCTACATATTATTTGCAAGTTATACACAACAAATATGTACGAGACAGACGTAAAGTATGATTAAAATATCTATATATTATTTACAAGTTAAACACAACAAATATGTAGGAGATAAGGATAAAGTGGGAGACTTATGAAAGAATATAATTTCCGTATTACTCCCCATTAAGTTGAGAGTGGGTAACCGTCATCAAACATAGCTTCATGTACAGTGGGTAACCGTCATCAAGCATAGTCTCATGTACACATCAATCAATTGAACCTTAGAAAACTTATAAATAAAAACTCAGAAATCCTAAATGATAACTCTTTTGAACCTCTTTTTTTTTCTTTTTAATAAATAACAACAAATTATACTTTAAAAATATAAAACACACAGTCCTTGTGCCCCTCGAAAAATTTCATACCTGGGCTTATTTCTCGTCACATTATCTCGGTCATCAACTGTCTGGTTATTTTCTTCATCTGAAGCAACTAACTTATCCTCAGTCTAAACAGTTTCTTTAAAAGCAGTAACTAACTATGTATATGGACAATTTCTTGTTTTCCTTCACTACGCTTTTGTGTTTGTACTTGACCCTTTCTAACCCAAGAGTGCTTCGATAATATGGGTTGCTGTTAGAAATTTAATGGATAGCGTCTAGATATTCAGTTTTGACCCATTTGAAATATCATTTGTAACAACTTATAGCATTTCGGTCTTGTGTGCCTGATTACTCCACAAAAGTGACATGTATGTATGAACCTCTGATTCTTCCTTGAGGTTTCTTCTTGGACAGATCTGGTTGTGTTATTTTTTCCCATCATTTACCTTTGTAGCCAATGCCTTGAAGATCCCCTTTAATCTTACCGATTTCCAGCAATTGTTCTAATTTTTTGTACCTCCATTTAGCATTCTTATTCCTTTTTTTCTGTACTGACCAACTTCAATTTTGTTTCACCAAGCTCATCTAATGTAGACAACAACTTCTTCTCTAGATCTTGAATGATGTTCTTCATGGAAGAGTTTTCTTCCTTCAACTTCTCATTTTTCTTACATGTTTGGACCCATTTAGCATACAATAACTCATAGGCTTCATAAATACCTTTCTTTTTATCATCTAACTCACTTTCATTACTGTCATAATTTGATATTGAACCTTGACTTGATCTGTCTCCATTTTTCTCGAAATTTTCTTATTTGCCCCCATTTTCATCTTCAAATACTTCCTTCTTAGTTACTATTAGGCATGCAACTGGATTTTTGCTATACAAAGTAACTAACGCAACACTGTTCACAATATCTTCTTCACTACCATACTCACTTTCAGATTCATTCTCACTCCAAGTACTCGTAAAGGATTTTCCTTTTCTCTACTTTAGAGTATTAACACATTCCTCTTGCATATGCCTGAAGCTTTGAAACTCATGGCATTGAATTTTCTTCAGTTTTCTTTCACCTTTTTAAGTTTTCTCTTGTTGTTTGAAATTACTATTTGATGAGCTCCCACTATTTTTGCCTAAAATCGGATCTATCCTTCTTTACTTTCTTTGACCACTTGCTGAAATTTCTTGTTAATAATTCCATATCCTCATTCTTATCATATTCATCTTCTACATCATTTATGCCTTTTCCAATTTCAGCTTGTAGTGCTAATCTTTTGCTCTTTTTTTGTTTGCCGACAAGTCATTGATATCATGAGCCTCCTCGATTGCTGTAATTTTTGAAATAAATCTTGGAGGCAGTGATCTCAACTTCTTCTTTACCAATTTCAGGTTAGAGTATTTTTGTCTCGAGTTGATGTGCTTAGTTTGCTATGTCACGCAGTCTTTTATGGAAGTCTCCAATTGTCTTACTATCATCCATCTTTAGTTCTTCAAACCTCACAGCTAACATCTGAAGTTTTGAGGCTATCACAGATTTCAATCCTTCATGTATAGTCTCCAAAGTGTCCTACACTTCTTTCGCCGATTCACAAGCTGATATCAAAGCAAAGCGACCTTCATCAATGGCCCTGAAGATGGCGGGCAGGGCTTGAGAATTTCCAAGCTCTCTTTCTTCTTCAGCCTTTGTCCACTCAGATGCATCTTTAAACACTACTTCTCCCTTTTCATCAGTCATCACTGGATGTGTCTAGCGATTTAAAACCGAGTTCCATGCTCTTGTTCCTTGTGCCTGAATGAATACTCTTATCCTTGATTTCCATGTAGGATAATTTGAACCATCTAACAACGGTGGCCTGATGATTGACGCCCCTTCTCTTATAGCCATAATTGCAAAACAAGGATTTGCACTAACTTGTTGTACCAAGTTATGATTCGGTGACCTCGCTCTGATACCAATTGAAAAAAATCGAAGGGGTGATTGTTTCGCAAACTTTCCGATTCGTTTATAACAAACACAAAAATCAGAAAAATTAAAAGCACTAAAGTTAAACAAAACCGAGATTTATTAACGCAGTTGAGCATACCTTGCCTACGTCTACGGGGCCCTTATCCAGCTTAATTCTTTCACTAACTAGAATAGTTTTAGATAAGGTTTTACTGAGCTGACACCACTCAACCCTTGACACTATCCCTCGTCTTCACTATCCGTAAAAGAATTTCATACCCAATAGTATGACCGCTTCGTACTAACCTCAACAGAGGATTTTTCAGAACAATCTTATAAAGAAAAAACACTAAAACTCAAATGGTTAAATAAAATTCAACATAAATGAGAACATTTAAGAAAGAATAGAAAAACAACTCACCTACAAATTTAGCTCCACTGAAACAGGTCTGAAAGTTGTCACCGTAAATTATGGGCTGATCCACGAAAATACTAATATTAGTTCACAGCTATAGGATGAAGACGCTAGGTATGACAGCCCATGCAAACAACCACTGCGACAAATCCAAACAAGACAAAGACCAAACCAAAAGTAAGGCAGAGAAGGAATCACACAAACCATCATAGAATCTGCAGCTCACTAATTCTTTCCTTCAGCCCACGACAACACCTTCCAATATGATGGTCACGCACATAGTAGAACACCTTCGGCTTTGCCAATTTTTCTTCACACGCACATCAAGTTCACACGCAAGCCTCCAAGAAAAAAGTCTCACAAAATCATTACCATGTGTGTTGCAAAAAGGAGAAAAACACAGTGATTACCATGGTCAAACCAAGACCTTAAAATCACGCCAACATGTCTTCGACTAAGAACTCTTTAACGCAACAATAAAAAAAATCAAGACATAGAAACCTTCATACCACGCACAACCAAGAAAAGTGCAGCACACATATGCAGGTGCAGAAACCCCAATGGAGAACCAGCTACACACCAAATACATTAACAACCACACCCAGAAAAAAAAAAATCACAGCGGTAGTCCCTTCGGCCCAATTGTCACGTGATGCAAAGGTAGACAATATAAGATAGAGTTCTATAATAATTAGGAGACTTTACAAGATAGAATTATATCTTTCATACAATCTTTTATCAGATATTATTCCAATCAAATCCAAGATATTCTGTGCCATCTTGATTAGAATTTGAAGCCAATTAACATTATCTTGAAAGTCCAATTATCAAATAATATCAAAATTAATAATCAGATATATAACATATATCTTAACAAGATATAAATAGATATATATGTTGTATGTATACACACACATACACACACATGTTATATATACTATATATTCACAAATTTATTTAAATTATATTCATCTTTAAGAAATTTATTAAATGGTACTACTCAAACATAAAGTTTTCCACCGTTATAAAGCAAAAGTTCGTAGATGTAATATTTTCATACAAAGTAAGAATATTCGTCGTAGTCACCGGCTATCAATTCAGACCAGAAAAAATGATAATATATTCTGTTCATATTGGTTGATGATCCACAGAAGGAAAAAAAAAAAAGAACTTTATTTTTCTGTGGACAGATTAATTTGCTCTGTATGGTCCCTATGATAGACGACTAAGAATTTGTGAGCATCTCATTACATTTAATGAAATGAGACAAATATCGAGAAGTTATAACTGAAAAACCGAAGGGGGTTAATTTCGCGAACTTTTCAATTCGTTTCTGGCAAACAAAAATCAGAAAAATTAAAAGAACCAAAAAATAAATCAACACCAGAAATTTGGTAACGCAGTTCGGCACACCTTGCCTATGTCTGCGGGGCCCTCACCCAGCTTAATCACTTTCACGAAAATACAATAGATTTATCCAAGGCTTTACTGAGCCGACACCACTTAACCCTTGACACTATCTCTCAACCTCACTTCCCGTGAAAGAATTCACACCCAATAGTACGACCGCCTCGTACTAACCTCAACAAAGGATTTTCTCAACAATATTCGATAATAGAGATAAGAAATAAATAACTCAAGTGATCAACCAACTAAGAACAAAATAATAATACACTTGAGAAAAATAAGACAACTTCCCGAAAGGTTAAGCTCCACTGAAATAGATCTGGAAGTCGTCGCAACAACAATGGGCCAATCACGACAACACATCAAAGAAAACGCAACACAGAACCATTCAGCCCAAGTGATGTAATCCACAGAAATTCCAACACAAAGATAACTAGCATAGGTTGCGTCTGTTATTCACCTTCAACATAAACCCAAAAACCACAAAAACAACTTCAGCTATTTTCACAAAAAAACGCAGTTGACGCCACCCACGCAAATCGTTCACGCTGCTTGGATGATATCAGCCGTAGATGCTCAAACAAAAACCCTAGGAAACACCTCAAAAAAAATTCCAGCAACAGTTGAAAAGAACGTTGAAAATAACACTGCTGTCTTGTTCACGTCGATAATGGCCTACGACAATCAACCCATTTAACTTAATAACATAAAGTCCCAAGCATGTCCACCGACCAATTGCACTTTATCTTGTAATCAAGAAATCACTTAGGCTATATTCTTCTTGGCAATTCCCTGCAATGATGACGTGATAAAGTTGATCAAGACTTTCTCCACCACTTGGAATTTCTTCACTGGTGCTGCGTTTTTCAATAACAATTAAAGAACATTCTTGATGTTATACAAGACCACCATATTCAACACCCACTGCCCACTTAATAATACTCACGCACCTACTACTCCGTAAGTCACATACATAATGCGTTATTCAGCTCTCAACATCATATGCGCAGCCACCCTAATTTTTCATTAACTCCAACAGCTGCTATAACGCGCACACACATATCTAGGTCATCTTCAGCTGTAGATAGATGTGTACTTCAAACAAAACAACCACATCTTTTTGTTTTCAATATGCAAAATCCACACAAAATCAGCAGTAATTTAATTCCAATATTTCCATGATGATAGACTCCAAATCAAGATAGGATTCTGTTTCAATTGGAAGATTATCCATGTGACTTTAGAATCCAAGTCATTATATTTCCATGATGATAGACTCCAAATCAAGATAGGATTCTGTTTCAATTAGAAGATTATCCATGTGACTTTCACCCAAACAAGGAGATATGCATACCTATTGGATAGACTTCAAGATTCCACCCAAAATAGAATAATTCCAAATACCTTATATGTCCAATTTAAAATGCCAAAACTAAATAAAGAATATATAAAATATATTCTAACACCTTGGAATTAAAATCCTAACCTACTTAAATATATCTCTGCAGACAGGAGTAGTTGAGTCATCTTACGATAGACGTGTATAAACTACAAAGTTCCAAAATAGAGACGTAGAAGTGAAATGTGACCATAACTATACTTATAAAGCAATCACCAGAGATGAGCACTTGGTGCATACTATCATGTCGTTACTAAAACTGGATCTAGACAAGATTGATAAAACCCGAAAAAGATTACACACAAGTAAAGACGATGTCTTAAAATGACAGCTTTTATTGCATATAGCCACCCAACTCCACCGCCCACCACCACCTCCAACCACCAGCTAGCGGCCAAAGAGCCTTGTCAGCTAAGTTTAGTATCGAAATGAATCAGCTTCCTTCTTCTGTCACGTGGCCAGTCACCAAGAAGAATAATGGTTTTTAAGCAGTGAATATTAATGAAGGGTCTTTCTGCTAAATGGGCCACCATTGTTTTTGCAGTAAATTGAGAGCAACTGATGAACAACAGAAACATAAAATATATGATCAGGGGTTGTTGAGATTTTTAATATTAAGATTTTACGTAGACCCCTGATCGAATAATTTTTGTTTCTGTTGTTCATCAGTTGCTCTCACTTTACTGCAAACAGTACAAAAAAAATGGTGGCCCATTTAGCAGAAAGACCCTTCATTAATATTAAGATTTTACGTACTAGATATGCTCTGCTTTGAATACATATATGCTTTTAAGGATAAAGACGGAGGTTAGAGGCAACCTTCAAGGTTTACGAGATTCATAGTATTTGTTTATAGTTTGAGTAATTAAAGAAGAATGATTATATTACGACCTTGGAATGCGAGATTTGCTTGTCCAAGACAATACGGTCAAGCTAAATACTGCATGCAATGCAAGTCGAAATTGACGAATACACATCGTGCATTCATTTCAATTAAATAGTCTTTCTTCTGCTGAACAAGTTTCAATGACTTTACTTTTCTTTTAGTGAAACTTACTATTTTTACCATTTTCAGAATATAAAATTAGGATTACTTACCTTAAACATCTAATGTAATATGTTCGTTAAAAAGGCCAAAAGTGCATTTCAAAATTCAATGTTTATAACAAAATATAATATTGATGAACCTTAATAATTTGAAGCGTTTAAATTGAGCTATAACGTTTTTAAAACATTTAAAATAGATCCTAAAAATACTAAAATTTGATATAATTAGCTTCTTTTCAATTAAATGTTATGTGACATGAGATTATTTTTATATATTTTTAAAATATAAAGCAAGCTTTAATATTACATAATTAATTTTTAAAATCAAGCAGAAATTGAGTATACCAGCAAGAGCTTCTGTTTATATATTTCAAACAATAAATCTTACTATTACATATCAATTATGCTCATATTTATATATTTTAAATTTAAAACGCATTTTTTGTCGGATTAAAAATATAATGTCAATCAATCCATGGCTCATACCTGAGTTTGAATGACTTCCACCACTATAAGAAAACTGTTAATTAGTGACGAACTTTTACCGACGGAATTAAAAACTATAGGCAATGACGGGCGGACCAACTATAGATGTCGGCAATGTTGATTGTGGAATATAACTTTAGCGACCGTCATAGATTCCGTCGCTGAAATATTACAATGCAACTAATATAAAAATGTGGAGTGTGGATGCCTGTTATTACCAAAAAAGAAAGAATTGAACACTTACACTACTCGAATATTAAAGATTTCTTGGTAGTATTAGATTACTAGTTCCTTAAGTTTCAAGGAAACATGCCTGAAATTGCATGCAACTTGCTAGGCAAGAACTTAGCATGATCTTCCTTCCCTAGTGCTAATCTGGGAAAGAAATTGAAGGCAACAAATTTCCGCCTGAACTTTCCCGATCGATTAATTTTCGTGGAAAAATGACAAACGCGGAGAGAAACAGAACATTTGCGAACTTGCAAGGAAAGAGCAAGAAAAGATACGAGAAAAGACGAGCACTGGACCAGCTTTTCCTAAGGTTGGGAAAACATAACTTCAAAATGAAACAGTGTGAAGAAGTTACACGCAGTGTCGTCATAGTGACCCAATCCTGGAGATTCTTTTGGACGATAGTCTTGTCAGGTTGATTTTAATTTTCTGCAACTACAGCCTTCAAGGTTTTTTCACTTTCAGTCGTGATTTCTTCAAGAACTATACTCCCATTTGTGTACGACACTCGTATTAGCCACAACAAAAAGCTTGGCTCAATTTGAAGCGGTGATTAAAAAAAAAAAAAAGTTAATGAAAGGCCTTTTTTCAGGAAGTGACAAAAAGGGAAGTGAGCAACTTTACTTTAGTTGGAGGTAGCCCTAAGCTTTTGTACAATTTGTGCCTCATATAGTTAAAATCTGCTTAGGCATTGGAACAACAAGAGCATCCGCCTTTACACATGTTTAAAACAAAAACAAAAACGTTTAGCTGGAACGATAGAATTAGCATGTGATGATCGAATCTCTTGCACCGCAGACACAAGCACAAAACCTTTCGAAAAGGTCTAGTGCCATTCCTATAATATGTAGCAAAGCCATGATTAAGATGTATAGCTATGGTTGATACAACTCTCGACATGACATACCCACTCTCAACTTATACCAACTCAAGAGGGCAACTCCATTAATAGTTTAAGTGTTCCTTTTTATTGAATTGATATATATAAATTTATTCCATTTTTATAAAATAATTAATAAATAAAAATTCTGTCAAACGGATAACAATTATACCTACCAATGCCTACCAAATTTGATTTCACTATTTTTTAGTTGGAAAAAAAGGAAAATGATAGTTTATGCTGCATTACTCCTTTTTTATGTAGTTCATTTAAAAAGAGTGACTTTAGCAATTAGAGTAAGATTGTGTACTATTGAATCTTTTCAAGTTTGGCTATAGGCAAATATAAGAAGGACACTTATTCGTGGCTCATTTTTATAAAAAATAAAATAAGGTTCACTTTTGATCCTTATAAAAAACAAAATACGATAAAATACGGCCCACACTTGACTTTTATAAAGAACAAAATAAGACTTGTTATTGACGATTATAAAAAATAAAATGAGACAGAATAAAGCGTACTCTTAACTTTTATAAAGACTTTTTTTTTACTTCATAGAGGCCTATAAAATGTTAGAAACAACCCATGTTATTATTGCAGCACTTTAATATTGATTGATAAATCTTTTTGCCTCTTTGTGAATAAAACACTGTTTCTTAACTAATACACTAGATTTTTCTTATATCAGAGAACACGCAGCCGCTTTCTAACCATATACAATGTTGCTAATTTATCGGATGTGATAACTTGGAAAGGTGAAAACTTTACCTATAAAGGGGTAAAGGACTGGCATTGCTTACTCGGCAACTTAAAGCCATCAACTTCATAGTTAAAAGGACAAATCTTTGATCACTTAACAAAGTTGTAATCTTTTAAAAAAGTCAAAATACAAAATGAGCAACGTCGAACCACCTATTTTTTTTCTGCTAATTTGACTCAGACAGGTGTTTCTGTACAGATTCAGATTCACACTCATTACTCAATCTAGCTCTATCTCCTCTCATTTTGTGTTCCTTTTTTCAATCAGTGGCGATGACAGAAAAATAATGCAGATAGTTGATAGTATAGGTTCATAGGGTCCTGTTATGGGGGAACGGAATAGATCAATAGAGTACTGAATTGAACTCGGGGTGGAAATTTTGAGGAAGGTGTGGTCTTCTAAAAGTAGTTCGAAGATCAAGATTGAAAATTGTACTTTTTTCCAGTGAAACCCAGAAAGAAGCTAAAAGATATCCTTGTCACTTTTTTTCTTGAATTTTTATAACCACAACCACAGAATCTACAAGTATATGGATTCGTACTCACTAAAGATGAGAGGAGAGACACAAAGAGAACATGATTCAAGTTTATCTGATTATTGGTATAGTTATATATGACAAGTTAAAAGGGAAGAAAAAGTACAATAATTCACAAAATTCTACTGTTTATCTGCAGATTATACTTTTAAAAAGTACTACAGAAAAAGGGGCGCATGCAGAAAACATGTATAAGGCATATTTTATCACCCCAAATTTGTCCCCAAAATCCCATTTTAGTTCTCAAAGATTTGAGCTTTTTACATAACAGAACATGCGTTGGGGTTCTCATCACTGAAGATCTGAGGAGGGTATGCGTACAACTCCATTGAATACCTTGGTGGGTAATAGTAATACTCATTTTTCTTCAACTCCACAACCTTGGTCTCTTCTTCTACCGTTTCCTCTGGTTTAGGTTCGCTGTCACCTACTTTCATGTCCTTTGTCTCCTCTTGTTTGCCACCTTTCTTTTCTTTGTCATCACCTTCCTCGCTTTTTTTCTCTCCTTTGGATTCTTTTTCTTTTTCTTCTTCCGTCTTTTCTGGCCCTTGATTCACGATAACCGCGTGCTTGCCTGTTCTCTTGTACACATATTGGACTAATTTTGGAGGTTCAAAAACTCCCTTCAATGTCACCTGTGAGCTCTTTAGATCTGGTTCAGCCGATTCCACACCTATGCAAAGGAAGTATTTCCTAATCAGATTTAGAACTCGTGGTTGATGGGATTTGAGTGGAATTGAAATTTGATGAGTTTCAACAAGCATTTTTTTAACTCTTGTTGGACCCAATGCAATGGAATCGTAAGACTGCAAAACGATAAATAAAACAAAGGCAAGGGAACAAGCTTCTCTTTAAGAGATTAAAAGAAATGGAGAAATGGAGAACAGGATACAATGAAGAGCCTGGAAAAGAAAGAAAAAACTTGACACTGTTAAATTATAGAACATAACATTATAAGAAGTTCATACCTTTCATTCTCTGTATCCGTTTCTTGAGTTCCATAGCGCAGGCTTCGCAATGCATGTAAACTTTCAACACCACGGAAATCACCTTAGGCTGCAACATAATCAAGAAACGAACAAAACAATCGATCCACCGAGAAATAAATTAAATTCAGTGTCATAAGAAGACAACTTATAGAAGTGTTAACTAAAGACCTCTTCTTTCTTTTCCTCCGGCTTCGGTTCCTCCTTCTGCTCCACCTTCTTCTCCCCCTCCTCAGTCGGCGGTTTGGGAATCGGAGAGATTAGCTGCACCTGTCTGTGACTCTTCCTCTGAACTCTGTCCAAAACTTTCAATGGATCAGCTTTCTCACCCTTCACAACGACTTTACTAGTCTTACAATCAGTAATCACATCTTCAACACCTGAAAATTAAAGAAGAACCCCATTAAAAACTTGCAAACACCCATTACAACCAACGAACAATTAATGAAGATGAACACATAGAACTCACCTTCAAAGCCCTTGAGGCACTTACGAACCTTACGAGCACATCCTTCGCAATGCATGTAGACTTTAAGCACTATTTCTTGTGGTGGTGGAGGTGACTCATCTTTGGACTCCTTGTTGTCCTTGGATTCCTCTGCTTTTTTCTCTTCCCTTTTGCCGTCTGCTGGTTTTTCTTCTTTCTTCGCTTCCTCCAGTTTCTTAGCTTCTTCTGGTTTCTTCTCCTCCATTTTCTTCACCTCAGCTGCTGGTTTCTTATCCTCCTAAACAAAAACCAATGTCAAAATCACAACAAAAACAAAAAACTGAATAAAAAACAAAAGCAGTAAAGAACTAAATGGTGAAAAGGATTCATTGTAGACCTCCCCCATTTAGGTTGCTTTGAGCTAGCTTTTTCGGGATTCCAAGTACAGTGAGTATTGAGTTGATGAAGATAAGCTTTTGAAGTGTCCCCTCTCTCTGGGTCTCTGGGAGAGTGTGCAGAGAAGATGAGTTTGGTTGGGTTTAGTTATCTCTCTCCGTGTCCCTGCGAACAACTTACTGCTTCAGTTCTCTGTAGTTTCCTAAGCCATGCCTAACGAATGGCCCCGAACACCATTATATTTCGCATCTTACCGCTACGTGGCGTTTTATAATTGGCACCTATAGTTTTTTATAAAAAAAATCTGCCTATTTTTCTCCAAATGTACATTTCTAAAAATCTAATGGTTCTTATTAATTCTTATGATAATATAATACAAAAACTACAAATATCATAATTAAACGATCAAGTTAAATAGGTGGCACTAATGTAATTTATTTGAAAACAGTGTCACTACTAGTTAAGGGTAAGATTACATAATGCTAGACATCTCTACAAGTTACATTTTAGGGAAATCTCTACCGGAAAGTGTTGTTGTTTTATAGATAATTGAAGTGGTACTGGATAATTCTTTTCAAGTACAAAGTGTTAGAAAGTTAAATTTATATTATACGATTGGTTATATAAGATTGAATTTTTATGTTTAATAATCTTATCGTTGTAGATGTTTTGTATTTTTACATGTTGAGTCAAAATCGAGTTCTTTGATATTTTATTACTCTCTTATCATCTGAGTATTGGTGCTTTTCTACAGTTCTTTGATGCTTGATTGCTCTCTTATTATTTAAGTATTGGTGATTTTCTACAGATAAAGATATGATATTTTTCGTTATATTTTAATTTTAAAATATATTTTATTTTTAAAAATCGAGTTATATTTTTATTTATTATTTATTTATGTATTTATTGTAATTTTATTTACATAATTATTTAACATGCCAATTTTACTGTTTACTTTTTAACCTACATCATTCTTTTGTTGTCATATCTACATGCGAGTTTGCCAGAAACAAGTTCTCTACTATGTAGGAGTAAAGCTGCACGCTATCAGACCTTCTCAGACTTTGTTTTATTGCGGGACTTCAGATTGAGTGTGATGATGATGATGATTGGTTAAATGTACCAAAAATTCGATAAAAGCTCATTGAAACATAGAATTTGGGAAAATTTAGTAGTACGTAATCTTATCCCTAATTAGTAAAGAGGTTGTTTCGAATTAGTTAAATTTAGTGTTTTAAAACCCGGACCGGTCATTGAACCGGCGACCTTACTGGTCACCGGTTTGACTGGTTCGACCGATTCAACTACCGGTCGAACCAGTGTGACATCATAATTATGTAATAATTATATATAATATTAATAATATAAAAAATACTAAAATACCAAAAAAAATGATAAACCAGTGGTCAGACCGGTCTGGTTTGATCGGTCCGACCAGTCAATTGACCAGTTCAGACTGGTTCAATTGCATACCGATTTTTTAGGTTAAACCGGACCGATCAGTCGATCGGTTACCGGTCAAACCGGTTGGACCGGCCGATCCGGTCCAATTTTGAGAACACAGGTTAAGTCTATCATTTAATTTAAATTTCAATAATTTATTCGAAATAATTTATTAAAAAATTATTAGATGCAATAAGTAATTTACCATGTATGTATGTTAAAGCGTATATTAAAGGCTGCACAAGTTTGGTGGGATTTATTAAAAAGTAAAGTTGGGCCCACAAGATTTGCCAGTTTCATACAGTGAGGCAGGCCAGTGCTGCAAATTAAACATGCATATGTACGACGGTTTATTTTAGAAAAGATCGAACGGTTCAGACATGTAGAGTTCCACTTGGATGACGATTCCTTAACAGGGTCATAGAGTTACTTCACCATGCGATGGATTATGTAGCCAAATCATTCCTATTATTTCTGTTTTAATTACGATTTCAAGGGTGGAAAATGAAATTAATGCTCACATTAATATCGATTACTTAAAGTGTATTTTGTAATTGAAACTTTTAAATAAGATTTTACGTAATTTTCAATTAAATTATTAAAATTTAGTAAAAATTATGATATAATTGACTATTATGTATATTTGGGAATTGAAATAAGTATCTTAATTCGATCTTGTCATATCTCATCACAAGCTTAACTTATTAGTTTTATATTATTAAAAATAGATTGATTAATAATTTTTTCTTTTTCTTATATGAGATTTTTAAATTTTAATCTAGTTAAATTTTAATATGACTGAGTATTATGTTTAGTTGTATACAACAATTAACTACATACTACTATCATTTATAATAATTTAATACTTTGTATAAGAACGATGTCTCCCTTACAAAGGATCGGACCTATAATTCTATTAGAGGTTTAAATTGTTAAGTGACCGTTTCATCACAATAGTTTAAGCTGTTGGGTGAGGCTAACTTAATTGGTTTTATATATTTACTAATACACTCCCTCAAGTGAAAGCCTTTTAGGCTTGAAACTTGCACAGGCTCACTCTACTTTGTGCTGTATAATAGGTGGATGGTAGGATTTGAACTAAGGACCACTTGGTCATAAAGGTTCCGATATCATGTTAAGTAACCGTTTCATCGCAATAGTTTAAGCTGTTGTGTGGGGCCAACTTAATTAGTTTTATATATTCACTAACATAAATTATACAAGAAGCATATGTTAGCTTAGATCATAAGAGATAAGCCTTCGGAGTTGATATCCGCTGAGAAGAAATGGTTTATGTCTGGGCCAGTATACCTGAGGTCTTAGCTACAATCATTTTTATCCATTTTAGAGCTTTTATATAAGTTTGTGATTATCTTGTAAGAGGTTATCTGTTATCTTCGTAACCCTTAAGCTATGGTTATTGAGTGGTATCAGAGTCAAGAAAGCTGATAATAGCTTGCATATTATGCTAAGAAATCTTAAATGATGATGATTGTTCTAAATTCTTCTTAACTATACACAAAGTTGAACCGAAGAATGATGATGCTGAATCAATAACTGAACCATAAAGAAAAATGAATTGGGTTTGATGAGGCGGGAACTTCACTCGTATTACAATAACTAAAATTATTTAATATGATAAAAATATTTATATGACAAAAGTTTTTGAATCAGTTAAAGCATGCTTCTTTTATCCTTTAATTTTTATGAGGTTGAAAGAGCCAAAGATAATAACATGACTAGCGTTTGTATTCTCACGATTAGTTTGTGACTAACCACGTTTATGATGTGATTGACAGAAACTACACATAAACGTAAATTAGTGTTTGATAAAATGGTAATAGTCACACTGATCCCATGAGCTTAATGTCCGTTAGACAAGTAAAACAATCATACAGTTAAAAGTCCAGTACAAGTTGAATATTCAAAAACAAGCAATATGGTTAAGCCATGTGCTTCGGTATAAGTGCCTCAAATTATGGCTAATGATTAGAGGACAAATACTTTCCATAAACCAGAAAAAGAACACAATAATTACACCATCAATATACTTTCTTCTTTGGGTCTAAGTGGTAATGAGTTTGGTTTCATTGAATAAGATACTATATGATTTGAGTTTTATTGAGTAGAGCAAGTAAGGGCAAGATAGATTTGTGTTTCTTGCAAGTCTATTTGATTCGCAATGCACAAGAAGAAATTTGACAGCCTTTCTTTGCTTTTTTTCAAAAATAAAAAGTATAAATCG